>WNNJ02000308.1:0-212200 GCA_012934845.2 Pomphorhynchus laevis
TATATATTGTAATAATATTGTAATAATATATTTATATATATTTAATATATTCATAGTAATATATTTTATATATTTAATATATATAACTCGTCTTCAGGGCCTGAAGAAGAGTTGAACTCGAAACGCGTTGGATATAATTTGAGACTAAACTCTGAATTATCCTGGCTATTAGTTTGATATTATCAAAAATATTTATCTTTATATGTTATAAAACTGAATCCGATATTGAATATGGATCCCATGAATCGATTATCAAATACTCCTTCATCTGTGTTCTATATGTTATTGTTATGTACAAATTACAGTTCAAAACAGTAGATGTAAACTACTGTTTTAAAATATACTTTACATGTTATTTAATATAGGGATCAAATAATAATTTTATAATTTTTAACATTATATGAATTATAATTTACATAATTCATAAATTATATTAGAATATAATAATATTGTAATATATTATTGATATAATATATTGTAATATATTATTAATAATATATTGTAATAATATATTGTAATATATTATATATTATAATTTAATATATTACATTATATTATATTATATTGAATTTGCTCATAACTGCGTAAAAAATAAATCTAAATTATATAAAGATATGAAATATATGTTTCGATACATTGATGATATATGTGTATTTAATTCTAATAATTTTTATTCAATTAGTGAGCACATTTATCCAGAAAGCCTTATTCTTAACAAAACCAATATTAATGATAAAGAAAGTGTATATCTAGATATGAACATTAAATTAACATTAACTAAAACTACTATTAATTTATATCGTAAAGATGACATATTTAAATTACAAGAAACATATTTTTGCATGAGCATTCATGCATACCATAATATAAAATATAATACATTAAATAATGAAATTTTAAGAATTGCAACAATATGTAATGATATTGGCTTTCTTCAAAATCATTTAAATAATTTAATAAATACATATTTTAAACTAGGTTCTTATAAAAATAACATCAAGCAGAAAATAGTAAAATATATAAATCAACACAATAATATTAAAAATAAATTTAAACTCTTAAGTGGTAAATTTTTATGGATGGATAATAAATAATATACTTTGTATTAGAATAAGATACTAGATAGTTTTATCAGAGGAAATACATCATTAGAATTTATTTGGCCCCGCTGCTATGTTGGGTTGAGTAATTAGGGGCCGAAACCTGATAGCATAGCAGTACCTCCTGATGATTTCTAATCCTTATTCTGATACATAATTTGGTATCTATTAGTCAATTCATAAAAATTGATTTTTATCTTTAATTTCAGTTTATAATTTATCTTGATATAAAATCTTATAACAATTATTTATTATTAATTAATTTTTTATTATTTAACTATTTAACTTTTATTTTGCATTATTTTTAATTTGCAATATAAAATACGTAGACTCAGTGTGCTTATTTAATTATTAAGCCATGAGTGTTTAATCACGATCTAAATATTTAAGTAAATATTTAATTTGTTTAGTTTCTAAGCGTCTTTCTAAATCTTTTTTGTGATTGATAAAATTGCTAGTGACGATGGTTTTTATAAAACAAATGGCCTTTGTTCAATGAAGTACTTTTTCAGTTAGTCTAAAATACTGTAAAATAGTTATTTTTAATTAAAAGGGCTGTGAGTCATATTTGAATACGCAATTGTTGTCATTTAATTTTCAGTGTATTTTTAATTTTAATCTAATTTTGATCACTGCTGCTTGATTTCGGTTCGTGAATATCAATAGATCAGTGTATAGTTCATTATAATCGATAAACTGATGCTATGTACAACTTTATTGCTTTTGAGCAAGACATTTATCGTATTTTATAATAACAACATCATCGCATTGTTTCCAATCAATATTTAAAATATTTATTTTAAATATTTATTTTTCAATATTTATATTTATTTTTCAATATTTATTTTTTTTCCATCTATATTTTTCAATGTATATTGCAACAACTTAATTATATTTAATTAAGTTGAAAAAAATGAATTAGTTTTAATTTAGTTTACATTCTTCATCTATCCTGAGTACATTGAAACACTGTTTGAAAATTTCAAGCCGTTTCCGGAATGCGTACTCAAAGAACAAATCACATCTATTGCAGTAAAAATCGGATTTCCGGTGAACGAAATATACATGGTTGAAGGTGAATGCGAAAAAATAAAAGATATTTATAATTAGATCGGATAACTGAGTCTTTGTATTTTATACTATAAATACTATAAATAAAGATAATAAATAATTATATAACATTTTATACAATTTATATTTATATCAAGTTAAAATTTAAAATTGAAATTTAAAATAAACGTCATTTTTATGAATTGACTAATAAATTACAAACAATGTATCAGAATAAGGATTAGAGGTCATCAGGAGGAACTGCTATGTTATCACGTTTCAACCCCTATTCATCGACTCTACATAGCAGCGGGACCAAATACATGCTAATGACGTATTTCCTATGATAAAATTCTCTGGTGTATCTTATTCTAATACAAAGCATATTGTTTTGTATCAATCCATAAAAATTTTCCACTTGCGAGCTTTTAAATAAATCATATAAGATAAAATCTTATACTTTACATAAGATTTTATACAACTTATATTTATATAACGACAAAAGTTATAATTAACATTTAAAGTAAAATATATTAATATATATTTCTATAATATTTTTATGTATTTATATATAAAAATATTATGTTTATATAATATTTCTATATATTTTTAATATCATATTAAAAGAAATCAGATCAAATAACTGATTCTAAAGTATTTTATACGAAACATAAATCAAAAATAAAGATAAATAATAAATAATTATAAAAGATTTTACAACTTATATTTATACCAAGTTAAACTTTAAAATTAAATATAAAAGTCAATTGTTATAAATTGACTAATAAATAACAGACGTTGTATCAGAATAAGGATTATAGGTCATCAGAAGAAACTGCTGCTATGTTATCAGGTTTCAGCCCCTATTCCTCTACCCAATATAGCAGCGGGACCAAATACATGCTAATGACGTATTTCCTCTTTTAAATTAAAATTATTATAATTACCTTTTTAATATTAGATTACGTAATGAGACTAGATAACTTTTCTAGGTTCATCTCATAACTTTTTAAAATACCGATACTCGATTGACATACCGATTGACTTTCATTAAATAGTTTTTTTAAATTATTTGATTAATTAATACTGTCATAAAAAAATATAAAGTTATGTTTATTGCAGCAGTAGGTTCGAGTACAAGCGTTAAAATAGTAGCATTTTTAAGTTTGCTATTTTTATAAGATAATTATTTAATCCAAAACGATCTTACAAAAATAGCAAACTTAAAAATGCTACTATTTTAACGCTTGGACTCGAACCGACTGTAACTTTATATTTTTTATGACAGTATTAATTAATCAAATAATTTAAAAAAACTATTTAATGAAAGTCAATTATAATTTAATAACATAGTTTTATAAGGCGTTTTAATTTTGATGTTAAAAATGTAAACTTTTTTAGTTACGACATTTTATTGTTCGTGTGTGTAAAAAATATTTCTATCAATAGAAATTTTTTATTGTGTATTGTTTTAAATGCAAGATTATAATTCACAATGAGTTTTCATAGGTAATCAATATCATTGCATAACGTTTTTGCAGAATACCCGTGTTCCATGTCAATACCTAATTGTACCGTCATATTATATTACCCAATTCTAACTGTATTTGTTCTAATTACTCGACACTATGTGAACGAATTTCCAATATTTACTGCGATTAGAAATGAACTATCAAACAGCTTTTTTAAATATTCATTATTTAATAATATGACTAAATATAATTATTAAAAAATAAATATTAAAAATTATACTAAATATAATTATTAAAAATTATATTATTAATATATTTGAATTATTAATCTATGCTGAAGGTGCAGTGTTAAAATAAGTATCCAATGAGTTGATAATAAAAAAGCAATTAATAAATATAAATTTAATTTATTTTTTATTTCTAATAAATCAGTTAAAATTCAAGTTCATGACTTAAAGATTCTGCAATAAGTAGACTTCATAAAATGTCTTAATTAGCCTATTTTACTTGAAAAATAGAATTTTTAACCTGATATTCTATAAACGTGATCTCTAAAATGCTGAAAGACAGGTGCAAGATTAAAATGGAATTTTAAATTTACTAAATACATTTAATAAAATGCTAATGCAATTTGCAATTAATTTAGATAATTATCATACATGTAGACAATAAATTTTGTTTAAAAATAACTGATTTTAATCCATTTTTCAATCCGGAATTTTGGAGAAAGATGGAATTTATTTCAATATTTTGCTACTAAAAAGGCGATATTTTTTCTTTTACATATGCAATTTGCCTGTTGGGGACTAGCGGTGGACTATCAAAGATTGATATTATTTCAAATGACGTCGTTGCATAATGTTTTATTTAATTTCTTTCATTTGGCCAAGTCGATAGACGCAGTGCCCTATTTTATATTTTGCCACTGAAAAGGTGATATTTTTTCTTTTACATATGCAATTTGCCTGTTGGGGACTAGCGATGGACTATCAAAGATTGATATTATTTCAAATGAAGTCGTTGCATAATGTTTTATTTAATTTCTTTCATTTGGCCAAGTCGAAAGACGCAGTGCCCTAATAAATTTCCTCTACATTATTATGATTATTATATTATTATGGTTATACAGTAATGTTTTAAATACTATTCATATTAATATAGAAAAATTAAATGTTTATACAAGTTTTCGTCACATTGGACGATTGATTGCAGATCTTGCACCTCGTATGCACCGTGAAACCATCTTGCAAAGGCCGATACTTAGCTTCGAACGAAGCTTCGCAATTTGTGTTTAATATGATGTACTTTTTTTCTGAGCTAGCATCCGAGCCATCCTCCTCAGTACAAAAAGAGGCTTCCTGGCCAGCGCCACCCATGCTTGAGAATATTACGGGTATGAATAATGCGTGCTCAATGATGGTAACTATCTCGAGGTATTTGCTCCTCTTTTCTATTGCTGTGGAACTCAAAGCATGCGTCAGTAGATTTGGCCATACCTGATGGTTCGAACGCGTTGAAAACGCATACATCTAGGAAAGTACGCATCGATCTGTCACCATACAACCCGGAACATTATATATCTAGCCTAGCATCGTCATCATGAGTTGTCGTAACATTCCGAAAAATGTACACTGCTATTGACAGTACTCAAGATAGGCTCAGTTTTAACGTTCGGACATATCTCTGTCAATGGACGTGCCAGAATATCACGAACTATATCATGGCGCATTTATGGTAGCAGCCAAGTCTACAAGAGAATGAATGAGATATGGAAGTGAGCTCTCTCTCTATATTCACACAACCTTTGGACATCTTTTTGTAAAAGACCATATCTCGACTTGTTTGCATCACGGAATTCTTCACTACTTATTCGAGTGTCTAAGTCGTTTGTTGGGTATACAGAAAGCCAAGAGATGGTCCCTTCTTGACTAATTACTAGATTGACTTCTTTAGAGTCGCATCCGCAACTTGAAAGATTTCCGAATGCTCATTTTTATCGTGGAAAATTTTCGTCATCCGAATTTTCTACGGGATCATCCTCTGTTTTGGTTTAAGGTTGAAACCTACATATCCTTCTAAATAAGGTGCGCATAGCTTTTGCGAAGCTTCATATTCGAAAGCGGATGAACAAGTAGGATCTCTAATACCAATTCCACCGTTGCCATAGCTTAACTTTAAGATTCTTCATATAATATCATTTTCGACTACATCGATTCCAGCACATTCACGAAGGAAACTTTTCGCAGAAAATATAATAGGATCGAACCAATTATCCTGACATTGATTTGAACGCTGCAAATGACTTCATTTGTGCTGAATAGATCGGACAAGCGCGGTGTATGCAATTTAGAGATCAAGATGACTGACGTCACAAAGGCGAGATATCGAATCAGATATCTCGGATACCTTTGTGCTTATAAAGCTCTCCATGAAGTCTGCGTTACCGATCTGTGCCCCCAGTACACAGATCGATACGTCATTCTCTACAACTGGGACTAGTGCATCTTTAAATATTGATTGCAGATACGTAATATTGAGTCCATTTGAGTAAATTCTGCATTTGTTTGGATTGCCGTAGAAACCATATGCGAAACCTTGATCCTCAATTTGTTCGAGTATTTTCTTTATGATATGTGATGGGCTAACCACAGTACCATCATCTGCATACCAGTATTGATAGACACTGAAATATTCCTTCTTTATATTGTTAATCAACGGGAGTGTTGCAGCAGCGAATGCGGCCATTGAAACACGTCATCTTGTGTGAAGCCTTCGAACGACCACATAATTTCATTTCCTGTAGCAAGCATTGCCGGTTTATGATAGATATTCTTTAAGACTGTCGATAATGCAGGTCAGACTTTGTCAAGGTTGTGCAAGGCCACACCTCTATTTACACGGTTAAATGCGTTATCGGCATTGATAGCTAAGAGAACATAGCCTTTTTCCTTGCATAAAATATCGCGCACCCAGTGAATTACACACTCGATGCCAGCGCGCTGACCCGCATAAAATCGGATTGTTCCGCAAATTTTTTGTAAGTGGGGTTGGGAAATTCGCAGAATTGATTTGGACATAATCCTTTGCGATACGTCACAAATCCCAATAGGTCTGACGCCAGGGTTTTTGCTCAATTGAATGAGTCTGCTGTCTGTCAATGCTTTTAACGAATACTCGGAGATTTTTTGCGTTGCCATGTGTCTAGCAAAACTGGAAAGAGACTCTGCAAGGCGGTTAGACTCAGTACCGAATTCTGTTAACATCTGAAG
The DNA here is from genome assembly GCA_012934845.2 of Pomphorhynchus laevis. Lineage (NCBI taxonomy): Eukaryota > Metazoa > Acanthocephala > Palaeacanthocephala > Echinorhynchida > Pomphorhynchidae > Pomphorhynchus > Pomphorhynchus laevis. The sequence continues at coordinate 6,892 of WNNJ02000308.1, forward strand.
CCGTGCTTGAGCATCTAGTTCTGATAAACCGGCACCGCCTTTTACTCTACTAGCATTCTCAATGATTCGATTGAAACTTAATTCATCAAACGCGAGTGAATGAAAATCTCCTTCTAAATACATTGGTTGAGACAAAAGTGCTTCCGGTCTGATATATGCTGCATGTGGATGTTTGTCTAGTAAGATTTCACGCACCGACTTACCCCCAATGATAGTATCATATTCTAGAATGTTGACAACGTTAGGCGGAGTTTGTATAATCTTCACGGCTTCTGAGAGTTTACCGCCTAGAACTAGTTTACGGAATCTTCGAGGCCAATCATTGTATTTTACAGTGTGCGGTCGGCGTGCACTAAGTGAATGTAAATACCGAGCCTCAAGTATTAGGCTATTGAAGTCTTTAACATTCCAACTATGCATTCTCCGAGCTAAAAGCAACTTGAGTTGTTTGGGTCGATATTGGCTTGTTCGTTGTAGTATAAGGTGACTGATAACCATTGCCTCCATAATTGACGAGCTGTTTGTAGATGATGATTCGTAAATTTGTGCCAAGATAAATACTAGCTAAAATTGTCTTGATTGTTAAATACTTAAATTCTAGATTTTAGTTCCAGATTTCAGTTCCAGATTTCAGTTCCATATTTCAGTTGACAAGGTTGTCGTCGACAACCATCGACGACATCTGCTCGCTACTTACAACTAACGACTTGCAGACTAACGGAGTTTAAACATTCTTGATTATAACTAACTAATTAACATTTTATTATGGCAAAGAGAAAGCTAACTAAAAATGTCGGCCAGCAACTCAAGTCCGTCAAGGAAGCTTACATCGAAAAGCAAATTGGATGCGACAACAATAACTGCAATGTTTGGACTCACGTTGTCATTCCTTTCACTGACGAGGACAACGTTTTAAATCGGAATTTACTCTGCGGCTTACCTCGTAGGTAAGCTAATGAAGAATGACCACTCAAACGGTGGAGACGTTCTGAACGCTAACAAAACAGATTTGTGCTCAATAAATAAACTTGATGATATCTCTCAGTCGACTCAGACCGCTGTTATACATGGAACATCAACAAACGACAACATATCTTCCAATCTATCGTCGTCATCCGTTTGCTTACTAACTCCTTCGTCATCTATGAAACCCGTTCTTGAAACTTCTCACACACACTCCTCCTTTAACTACGGATAAAACTTCCCTTAATCTTCATCTTCCTAACAATGCAAACAGTAAAAGCCTTCATCTCGTACCTCATTTTTCCTATTCATCCCCACATCTAAATACATCTCATACTTCTTTCTTCTCTTCACGTACTCCTTACTCAACCTCTACCGTATCACTTCTCAATAATTTACATTCTTCCGTCAAAATTATCTCCAGTAACATCTCCATTCAACCTATTCAACAATCCACTTCTGTCACACATGCTCCAACCGTATCACCTATCAATAATTTACATCCTTCCGTCAAAATAATCTCCAGTAACATCTCCGATCAACCGATTCAACACTCAACTCCTGTCAAACATGCTCCAAACTATCTTAAATCTTCACTTAGCACCCCTGTCATTTCCACTTCTGTCTGATCATCTGCCTTGACTCCTACCAGCTCTGTCCGTCCACCACTTCCACTAAATCGTTTTCCTATGCGCAGTCGCTGTATTATCATATCAAACTTAAAGCTTTCCGAATATGCTTCTCCTCAATGTCGCCTCGATGATGTATATGCTTTCATGTCTATCCTAGCAACCATTATTCCTGATGATAACCCATCGCTCTTTAATAATATCGCTCTTGTATCCTTTATTTGTTTAAACAAATCCATTAAATCCAATCATCTCAGTCCTCGATTCCTAAAAATCGTTTTCCGACATAGTTCACATGCCTCTTCGGTACTATCTCAACGTTTTAAAATTCTTACCACTTCATCAACTTGTTGTATCTTTCCTGACCGCCCCCTTCTGATATTGCTCATCTTAATTTAGCTCGCATTGAGAAACATCGACGTGAAACGAGTGGCGAGTCATCCTTATCTATAGGTCAAATCAACGGAAATTTTCACGTTGTACACACAAGGCCAAAAATTCGATGGCGTCACATCTCTCTCCATCTGTCTTCGTCGCTAGTCGATCTCGCTCCTAAGCATACTTTTCGTCTTAGTCTATTCAACACATGCTCCATTCTTCATAAAGCTGATATGCTTCTCGATATCTTCGATCAATTATCTATCGATATTCTCTGCATTACCGAATCCTGGCATTGTGACTCCGACGATCTTGCTATTCGTCGTCTATGTCGCTCTGGTTGTTCTTTAGTCGAATTAGTTCGTCATATTGCCTCTCATGCATCTACTGCTTTTAACCATGGCGGTATAGTTGTCATTGCTCGTCACCCAATGTCTTTACGTAAAATTAACGTTAACATCCGTTACACCTCATTCGAATTACTCATATGCAGATTATCAACTCCTTTCCCTCTGGAACTTGTGATTGTATACCGTCCAGGTTCAGTTGCCCCCTCACGTATCTTCTTTAACGACCTTGCAGATCTTATGTCTCACTGTTAATTGTCTTATAACCATTATTTTGTTCTTGGTGACTTTATTATTCGTCTTGATCGCCTGGCTGGCTCTGACTAAATCACTTTAACTAATCTTTTTTCTGATTTTAACTATAAATTACTTTCAACAAGCCCAATTCATATTCTCGGCGTGATCTCGACATCATTGCTGTTTCTAACTGCTACAATGACTATACATCCTTGTCAATTACTGATCTTGGTTTGTCCGATCATTTCCTTGTCACTCTTACTCGTCCCCATCCTCCTTCTCCGTCCCCACTATTATACACACCAAATCGACCCTGAAAACTTCTCGATATCCCTATTCTCTGCACAGCCTTACTCAATTCTTCACTCTTTTCACTTCCTCTTAACTATCTCTCTCCCGATGATCTCTGCATTCTGTTTGATTCTGAACTTATGTCTATCATCAATAAACTTCTGCCTAGTCGACTCCGACGCTCTCAGCGCTTGCGCCATGCTCCCTGGTTCGATTCTGACTGTAGTCTTTCTAAGCGTCGACTCCGTCACTCTTTTCGTGTGTATAATCGCTTTCTTAAACGTTCTCCCAACTCAATCCATCCAAATCTCCGTGATTCCTACTTTTCTCTACGCCGTTCACATCTTATTCTTATACGTACTAAACGTACTATCTTTTGGCGAAATCAACTCGAGTCATCTTCCAACTCTAAATCTCATTGGAAAATCTTAAACTCAATTCTTTCACGATCATCTACTTGTAATATAAATCCTGATGAATTTTCTTCTTATCTACAAACTAAGCTATCTAATTTACTTTCTCTACTACCCGTAGCCCCCTTGTACCCACTCTTCTCTTTAAATACTTCCCTCCCAGAACTATTCCACCTTCTTCCCGTTTCGTCTGATGAAGTTTCTTCGGTTCTGCTGTCATTACCTAATAAAACCTCTCCTTCTGACCCAATTCCCAACTCACTTGCTTAAAAATATCTGCTCCTCTATCTCACCCTTCCTAACCACATTGTTCAACTCGTCCATCCGTAGCCGTACATTTCCTTCCATCTGGAAATGCGCCACTGTTCGTCCTCTCATCAAAAAGCAATCTCTCGACTCCTCACTACCATCTTCGTACCGTCCAATCTCACTTCACCCAACCCTCTCTAAACTCCTTGAGCGTCTCGTTCTCAAGCAAGTTAATACATATCTCTTTTCCTCTAACTTGTTTCCTTTATTCCAAGCCGCTTTTCGCTCTAAGTCACTCTACTGAAATTGCCTGTCTTAAAGTTTATAATGACTTACTCATCTCGCGCGATCATAAATTATGTAGTGTCATAGTTTCTCTTAAACTATCGTCTGCTTTTGACATCGTCGATCACTCGATTCTTTTACATCGCCTTCGTCATGATTATGGTTTCTCTTTACCCACTGTATCATGGTTATCTTCATATCTATCAAACCGTACATTTCGCGTCTATTCTAACTCTTCTCTCTCATATCCTTCATCCATCCCGACCGGTGTTCCACAAGGCTCCGTATTAGGCACTATGCTTTTCTCTCTTTTTCTCTGTGACTTGTCTTCGATTTCTCATAAATTTAACTTCCATGTTATGCAATATGCTGATGACATTCTCATCTATGCTCACGCACCTGCTTATCGTATTCATGATCTTAGTGTTTCTGTTTCCAGCTGTATTGTCTCAATTTCAAACCATCTTTCTTCCCTTCGCCTTTCTCTGAATCCTGATAAATCTAAAATTATGTGGATCCTACCTCGAAGCTTCGGCGTAGAACCTCCTTCCGTATCACTAAATTCTACAATTCTTCCTATCGTTGATAATCTCGTTTTCCTAGGCTTTCATTTTGACAACCGACTTTCACTTAAACCTTTCATTAGAGATAAAGTACGCTCATCTACCTTGATACTCCGCAATCTCCGTCAAGTTCGTAGATTGATCGATTTCCCTTCTTGTATGACTCTCATATCTTCTCTTCTTTTCTCAAGACTTGATTACTGTCTTAGTCTATTTTCCAACTCACCTAAATCCACTCTTCTTCCTTTACAACGCATCATCAACGCTACCGTCCGAGTTCTCCTCCGTCTTCGTCGTTTTGATCATACATCCCACTATCTTGTTTCTCTTGATTGGCCTACCATTTATTGTCGTGTTCAAATTCGTCTTCTTATCATTGCTTTTTCGCCTTATAACTTCTCATACCCCTTCATTTCTCAACCTTCCTTTTCTCGACAATTCTCGTACTGTGTATTGTGCTCTGCGTTCCCGTAATTCCCTTCTTTTACATGTCCCAATCTACTCTACCTCTTTTGGCTTCCGCTCCTTCGTTGTGGCTGCTCCTCTCTTGTGGAATCAACTGCCTATTCATATCCGCCAATCAACATCTATGCCGTGCTTCAAACGCCAAATCCAATTCCATTTCAAAAATTAACTAATTATCTGTGACTTTTGATGTTCTTTTTTGTTTGTTATAGAGGTCATGTAAGCGTGCATTTTGCACGCATTTACCACGTTAAATAAATTATTGTATTATTTTTATTATTAAGATATTAATAAAAGACTTTGCTTCGATACATCTTGTGAGTCTGAAGAGGTTCGGCAATCAATCCATTACTGATTGATGCAGATGAGGACCGTCATACACTCAACATAAACATGTCCTTCATGTATGTCCATACACCCGGCAGCATAATCTGTATTCATTCATGGGAATCTCTTGATTATGCTGCGTCCTGTAAATATTCCTGGTGTATGTACATACATCTGAAGAATATGTTTGTGTTGGTTATCTGGTGTTTCTCCTCTGCATCTAGCAGTGGGAGGTACCCGTCACTGACGAGACACAATATGTCGAAAAAGCAACACTATGTTGTTTGTTTCTTAAATTCTTTTTGTCCTCCACGTTAATGCTATACAAGTAGTTTCTCAAATAACAAGAAAAATTATATTTTTTAGCTTCGGCAAAAACATCTCATCAAAATGCATACATAACAGGAGTATTCACAAAAGAACGAATAGTAATATATGACAATATGGTTCAGCATCTTGTCCGTAATGATGTACAACTTAGAATTTTAGTCTTCAAATTATTAATGCTACTGATTAAGGACGAGTACAGAGGAAAACGATTGACAAGGAAACAAGTTGTAGCAGTAGTATCACACGAGCTTGGACATTGGAAAAATAACGATATGCATATCGCAGTTGGCATAACGTGTGTAAGTATTTAATTAGAAACAACATAAACAGGCTATAATGGATGCTTGGAAGCCATGTGAATCTTGGTTACTATCCCATATCTATTTTGCAACCTGGAGTTCATAATAAAATTTAAAGGTTCATTCACTCAATATTCTGGAGTTTACAAAAACCTTACGATGATAACATTGTATTCTGTGAACGTTTATAAAAAAGTTTTAAATATCATCTGCATTTGTGCAAAATGCACATGCCAACAATAATACATTTCCTATGATGAAATTTTATTATCTATCGTAATTCCTTATTCTAACACGCAGGATATAATTTAGCATACATTTTAATTTTTCACTTAGAAGTTTAAATTTATTTTTAATAATCAAATCAGCTAATATTAATTATTAATTATAATTAATATTAATTTTAGATTAAAATTAATAATTATAATATATTTTAGATATAATATAATATAATTTAATTATATTAATTTAATATTAATTTAATATAATATTTAATATAATATAATTTTAGATAAATATTAATAATATATATTTTTATTGGTTAATAATCAAATCAGCTAACTGAGTCTATAAAAGGATTAGAGGTCATTAGGAGGGACTGATAAGCCAGTGTTTATCAAACAGTGCGCCCGGACACACTGGTGCGCCCTAGACATTTGTTAGGGGCACCCTGAACATTTCTTTATATTTTAAAATTTAGATTTTTTAAACATTAGATTTGTCATTAGTTTTCTATCTAATGTTGAAAATTTATATAATAATTTATTTTATACTTTCCCGTCATTTTTTATTATTATTTCATAATAATCAAATCAGCTAACTGAGTCTACGTATTTAATATAATTATAAAATAAACAAAACATAATAATGCAAAATCAAAATTTAATAATTAAATAATAAATAATTGTTTTTAGATTTTCTATAATTTAAATCAAGTTAAAATAAAAAAAATAAAATTTAAAATAAAAGTCATTTTTATGAATTTAATAAATAACAGACGTTGTATCAGAATAAGAATTACTTAGAGTAATATAAGAATAATAAGTAATATAAGGAATACTTAGATTTATATATTTGACAAGTTGTTTTATATTATTTGACAAGTTATTGTATTTTTTAAATACAATTTCTATTAATTAATTAATAACGATAATTAACGATTAATTATTAATTATTAATAGAAATTATTAATTTCTATTAATTAATTCATATATTATATTATTAATAATATAATAATATAATATTTTTATCGTTTAAATTTTATAAATTAAAAAATTGAAAGTTTTATAATATTTTTTACCAAGAGTTTAAATTCATTTTTAATAATATTTTTATTTATATATTCGACAATTTTTGTTTAGTCTTATTTTAATAGTACCCAAGCTTTAAACATGCCTCAATTAAATTATTTAAATATTTATTAAGCAGATTTATAATTGTAAAAATAATTTATAAATTAAATGATAAATATTTTTATCTGCATATTTTATATAATTTATATTTATATAAAGTAAGGATTAAAAATAACAATTTTTATACGATATAATTAACAGCTAATATATAATGTATCTTAATTAACATTGTAGGTTATCTGGAGGAACTGATATGTTATCAGGTGTCGGCCTCTATTCCTCGATATAATTTTATAGTAAGCTAGTTAGTTTAAAATGTGTATTCATAAAATTATTTAAATGACTTTTAAGAAGATCAATATAAGTCAATTATAAAGTAATTGTATAAAACAATTATATAAGGCAATACGTAAAATTTCGTTGAACTATTTGATAAAAAAATATTAAAATTTAAACTATTGTCTTAATAATAGAGAACGCTCCAAATTTAATAATTTGGAGCGTCAATTTAATAATTAACAATTTAATTAACCATTTAAAAAATCTTTAATTAATTGGCGACTTCAATTAATTGATTTGCAAATCAATAGGTATCTATTTACTTGCAAATTAGTACATTTGCAAATCTCAATATTTTAAATTTAAAAAGCTTAATCGATTATTAAAATGAACTGTCTATTAAAAATCAATTTAGGCAGCTGCAGCGATGTACGTCTATTTGTGGTCACACCTTTTGAAATGTAATGATTTGTATGTCTGTTATGGATTAGGAAGACTTACAGAAGAACAACCCATTGTAATAAGAGCAATCATAGCATGCTCTGTTATACTATCACCAGTGAACATGGTTGGTATCTTACAGTTTGTAGGTTCTAATTATTTTAACATGTTCGTTTAGATAATATACATATTTGGTAACATAATCAGCAGATTTTTTGAAAAACGGGCGGACAGGATTGCTAATACCATATCATCTCCAAGAGATGTATTCTATTCAACGGTTAAACTGAATAGAGATAGCTTACAATTTCCGGAAGTTGATTGGATGTACAGTTTCTGCACTCAAACGCACCCGTCCCTTATGGATATATTGACTATTTACAGGACACTAAAACGAAAACGACGTAATATTTCAAACTCAAAAGCTTAATCGTCGCTCTCGAACAAACTTCATAGTTTGAAATAAGTTGACCTCGGCAATTATTTTTTGCTTCGCACAAAACAAAATCTCGTGTAACATCTTCATAGTAGGATGATTCACGATATCAGTAAGGTGTTGTTGTTTCGATACTATCGAGATACTGGACATCGGACTCTAGACAATTTTGCGTACAGAGATTATGACAAAATATCTCAAGATATCATAAATTTATTAATTATTGTAAAAATTATTAATTTATATTAATTAATTTAATTATGCAATTTTATTAAAGAAATTAACCTTTCGGTTTTGACCAAAATTAAAAATTAAAATTTTAAAGAGTAACAAAAAAGAGTGGAACAAGAAATTGCATAAAATTGAAGAATAAATAAATTAGATGTAGAGCATTCTATTTCATTGTGTTTTGATCCTTGTTTGTATTGCGGTTATTTGTTGGCAGTATAAAGCTTGATGTGATTATGAGCGAATTAAATTATGATTAGCTGTTTATTAGTCTATCAATTTGATGAAGTTTCAAACTGCGTTTATGGGGACGTGAAGACACGTGAAGACATTTGAAGCGCAGTGTTTGGAGGTAGTTGCTTCATATGCAATAGGTAGATCGTTCATGACTGGGTATGCGAGTTTTACATAATTTGATAATCGTGTACTGACACCCTTCAAACTAGCGGGTGATTGGAAGATAAGGAATTTCTCCAATTAGATTGGGTATAAGCTGAAGGTATTGTAGAATTCAGGGTGTATCGACGCTATTTTTCTTTCTATCAAGGTTATGTGAGAACGTAGTGCTTCCATTGTTGGAAATTTCAATGACTGGCTCAACATAATTGAGAATGGAGTCAGTCTAGACAAGACCGTAACAATCGTCGATGATCACTTGAGAGATAAGCATACCACTTTCTTTATATAACGCCACAGACAAGCATCTATCTGGTTAAAGTTCCAAGTCGATATATCATCCCAGAAAGCATCCAGCGCATAACTCATAATTAGCGATTTCATGATTTTTAAGAAACGACACGCTCCGTCGAAAGATAAGAAGCCAAGTTTTAAAGCTTGAAACGTCATGGGAATGACTTTTGCACATTTCAGTTTGAAATGAGCAGTAAACGACCAGCGAGATGACAATAGGATGCCTAAATATTTGTAATATACAACAAATTCGAGTTTCTCTTTGTCAAGATACAGTGTGTCAGTGCTACAAAGAGGACCTCTTCGACGGAACTTCATGGCTTTTGATTTATTTATGTTTACATATAACTTATTGCAAACACAGTAGTCGTATAAAGAATTTAAGTCCAATTTAGCGGAACCTAGATTATCAGTAATTATCACCAGGTCGTTTGCATAAAGATCAACCCTAATAGTATCTGTTTTAGTGAGAAGTGCCTCAGGTAGATCCATCAATAAGAATGAAAACAGTAAAAGGCTTAGAGGATCTTCCTGCGTTACTTCTCTGTCAACCGAAAAAACGATTGAGAGGTAGTCAGTCCATCGTATATTCGTAATGTGCTTGCCTGCAAGATCTGTATAATGAGATCAAAGAACCGTTCGGCTACATTGACCTTGTTGAAAAACTACGTTAATAGTAGACTACGATTTACTGAATCGAAGGTCATACTAAAATCGATAAATATAGCATAGATAGAAGACTTTGTTTGAAACAGCTGACAGCGCTATCCCAAACTATTTTTATTGCATATGTGGTCGATCTGTAGTGCTAAAGCCAAATTGTCCTGGCGGAAGATATGAGGAACGTAACTGCATTAGCCGCTGGGATAGTACACATGTCAAAAATCTGAATGTATGATTTAATAGGGTTATACCACCATACCAATCTAGAGAATCTATATCACCTTTATCCTTATACAAAACTTTAATATAACCTTATCTCCAAGAGTTAGGTAAAGGATGCCGTGTAACAGACAGTTAAAGATGTATACCCAGCAATTGTTTAGGAGAGGAAAATACAATTTAATTTGCTCAGTGCATAGGAGATCAGGACCAGCCGCCTAATTCAACTTCATTCTGGTCAGACATACACTTATTTCAGCACTAAGAAATATAGAATTTGATTGATCAATTGTCGCAATTGATGTCTCAAGTGTATTCGTAAATCCATCTATTACATTGATATTTAATCCAGAGTTTAGAATATTTTTGAAATGATCTTGCCACTTTCTTAATGGAATTCTTGAGCTTGTGTGTAAAGATCTGTTTTCCAGTTCCCAAAGCGCCTTCTTAGCTTTATCAAGAAATGCCTTTCAGAGAAGATAACAATTGAGCAGTGCGATTCTCAGATACCAATTTACAAAACTGTCGACGTAATATCACATACTCGTTCATTGTGGTTGTGTCGAAACGAGATGTTTTATATTAATTTAATTTTAATTTATTTTTTATTAATTATAAATTTATTAAAATAATGAATTTATTAATTATTATAAAACAATAAATTTATTGTAAAACATGTAGGCCAGACGCGAAAAAATGACGAATGCCGTTTCGTCATCACAATGACTCATCAGTGCCAGATCCCTCCCACTACTGGATGCAGAGGAGGACTGGCAGACGGCAATCAATGAATGAATCAATGTGAATGATGTACTAGAAAATTTTCTAGTAACATCATAGAGTACTAAATCAGTACTACAGCTTCACCAAAAAGGATCATTAGCAAAAGCACTGCCAAATGCCAGCGCAGGTCTCTTTAATATCGGCTAACTTTTATTAAAGGAGAGTGAGACCATTCCGCGTGAATTTCTTGTAATACATATAAGCCCGACGCGAAAGAATGACGAATGCCGTTTAGTCATCACAATGACTCATCAGTGCCAAATCCCTCCCACTACTGGATGCAGAAGAGGACTGACAGACGGCAATCAATGAATGAATCAATGTGAATGATGTACTAGAAAATTTCTAGTAACATCATAGAGTACTAAATCAGTACTACAGCTTCACCAAAAAGGATCATTAGCAAAAGCACTGGCAAATGCCAGCGCAGGTCTCTTTAATATCGGCTAACTTTTATTTAAGGAGAGTGAGACCATTCTGCGTGAATTTCTTGTAAAACATGTAAGCCAGACGCGAAAGAATGACGAATGCCGTTTCGTCATTACAATGACTCATCAGTGCCCGATCCCTCCCACAACTGGATGCAGAAGAGGACTGACAGACGGCAATCAATGAATGAATCAATGTGAATGATGTACTAGAAAATTTTTTAGTAACATCATACAGTACTAAATCAGTACTACAGCTTCACCAAAAAGGATCATTAGCAAAAGCACTTCCAAATGCCAGCGCAGGTCTCTTTAATATCGGCTAACTTTTATTTAAGGAGAGTGAGACCATTCCGCGTGAATTTCTTGTAATACATATAAGCCCGACGCGAAAGAATGACGAATGCCGTTTCGTCATCACAATGACTCATCAGTGCCAGATCCCTCCCACTACTGGATGCAGAGGATGACTGGCATTCGTCATTCTTTCGCGTCTGGCTTACATGTTTTACAAGAAATTCACGCGGAATGGTCTCACTCTCCTTTAATAAATTTATTGTCTCAAAATAATTAATAATCACACAAGAATTTAATTACAACTCTGACTTTCGAAACCGAGAAATAATTTATTAAAAATCGATATTTTGGTGACCACTGTCAACATTATCTGGAATATGAAAAATCTTAAAACGAAATATAATTAGCATTTTGTTCGTATGTCTATTGATGGCGGGGTTGTAACCGAAATGTAGACTTTTAATAATAAAATTTCTTGGTTTCGTAAAACTAATATTTCCGTAAAAATGAAAGAAAAATTTTGGTTTAAATTTGATTTTAAATTAGATTTTAATTTTTAGATTTAATTTGATTTCAATTAACTTTTTTAATTTTATACACAATAAAAATATGCAGTTTATAAACCGTGATTATAATTATTAATGCATCACTTCACATATCTAGGAGCGTTTATCTTATACATAAACCACAATCCCCTACCTTTCATTGCACAAAAACAAATTTACTCAACGACATACTACTTCGACACGAGAGGTGGCTGCTAAAGCCCACCTCACGTGACTTACTTCGCTGGCAATTAGAGGAATACAATTACATGCAGTTTATAAACCGTGGTATGCAGAGAATACATCATAGTTTGTAGTCGAGATTTATTAGTATCGAATATGGGCCGACTAAATGTGAGGTTTCCTATCTTTCCATATTAAGCATTGTTGATCTTTTCATTTTTCAACTTTGGTTAGTTTTTCCACGTTAATTTTCGCTCAAACGCAGGTTGTACGCGAATCTAATTTCTTAAATAATTTTAATATTGTTGCTGATTGAAAATGAGATCATTCCAGATGTATTTACGCCTGTATGAAAGGTAAAAACGCACTTTAAAGACACAGAAAATATATGATCTTTCATGTATTTTGAACGAAAACTGTAAGTTCTACAAAACAATTACAAGTTGACAATTATTTATTTAATAATAGTAATTAATTAAAAGATGAAACAAAAATAAAAATTCAATTTTAACTAAAGATTAAAATAAAGTCAAAGCTTCAAATTATGTTAAAGCATGATTAATTGATCAAAGCTGCAAACACATTAAGCTAAAATGATTTATTTATGCGATTTTTATATTTTAAAATAATAGAATAATATTTTATAATTTAATATTTAAAAATAATAGAATCAATTGATTAAATCAAGTTTTAAGTCGACAGCTTAAAAGTTAAATATGCATATTTCGAATAGAAGTCTTTATAAGCCAACTTATTTTGCTGCCTATTTTATAGAAAGTTGGATGAATTTTATTTCTATTTCTATATTGGAGAAATATAAATCAACAAAAAAATATTATTCAAAATAAATGTTTCTAGATTTTAATAGATTTATAGTTTTTTTTCTTCAAAAAATCCCCATTGAATAACAAAATATTATTAAAAATAATATTATTTAAAATAGTAAAATATTTATGGATAATAAACAATATGCCTTTTATTCAAATAAGATAATAGATAATTAAATTTAATCAGAGGAAATATGCCATTAGCACGTATTTGGATTCACTTCTATGTTGGGTCGAGGAATAGTGGCTGAAACCTGATAACATAGCAGTTCCTCATGATGACCTCTAATTCTTATTCTAATACACCGTCATAAATTGATAATTTGGAAACATTTTCAAGAAAAATTAACAATTTATTAAAGTAGAATGAAAATATAATTTAAATGATTAAGAATTATTGGAGCTGGGTCAAAGATCCAGATCCTGGATTAAATATTTTGGTGCATTTGTAGACTTTCATCGACAATGACATTTTTAAGATTTCTTAATTCTTTGAATTAAGAAATAATTGAAGGAATTATTTATTGAAATATTGATTTATCTTTAAAAGGTAGATATCTAAGGAGACGATCAAGGGAAGATAAATTATCATAAGGCTGGATATCAGTGACTACCATCAGGTATGTGAACAAATCGAACATCATTTGAGAAAATACTACAAATAGGTCAGTTTGGCATTTCCAAAAGTTTAATCTATCATTTTACGAAATAATTTATTTCAAATCTGCTGATTTGGTAAACATCCGATTAATTCTTTAATTTTTAAAAATTTAAATTCTTCTTATTTTTAAATTATTCTATTTAATTAAATATATTCTATTTGATTAATTCTTGATTTAATATTATTTTACTTTAAAATCCGATTATTTTGCTTTGAAGCTAAAGCTTATTTGATATAATAAATTATGTTAAAGCATGATTAATTAATCGAAGCTGCAAACACATCAAGCTAAAATGATTTATTAAAAATAATAAAATCAATTGATTTAAGCAATTGTTAACACTGAATAGAGCGCGAAATGCCAAAGTATAAATTAAAAATGCAAGATCGTATTTGCTCATTAATATCAACTATAATATTGACATGATGGAGTATTATTTTTAGTTCATAAGACTAAATAAGCATATGTACAATTGAACGTTTAAAACTTTGATTTTAATATAAACACAATTATAATTTATTTAAATATAATTTTAATAATTAAATGTGATTGATATTAAAATATAATGATTTAATATAGTTCGATATAATAATTATATTTGCTAATAATAGCTTAACAATGAATTCTGATAAAAATATAATTAATTACATTTTAAATAATTCTAATTTAATTGAAACAAAGAGTAAAGGGGAATAAAGTTCTTGGTGAGAATTATTTTATAACAGTTTGTTCTCTCTCTTTTTTGCTTCTTTACCTCTAATTTTTACTTCTTTAGCTTTTTAAATCTTTGCTGATAAACTTATAATGTAAATGCTTTGTTAATATTTGGCTAACTGTTTCACTAAGTGTTTTATTAACTTGAACATAAAAACCGCTTTGGTAGTTGCTCTTCGCCAGATAAAAATTAAAAAAATTGTTAAGATTGTAAAATTGCTAAATTTTTCAATTTTACAATTGCGAAACTATTTTCAAAATTACGTCTCAGACCTTTGATATTCTTTAAGATAAATTGAAAATTTTCCCATGTGAACTAATAATACGTAGACTCAATTAACTGATTAGATATATTCCATCATTTCTTACAATCAGAGATGATTAATTATTTAATTTATGAAATAATTAACGAAACTACTTAATCAAATCAGCTAACTGAGTTTACGTATTTAAAATAATTATGAAATAAACAAAACATAATAATGCTAAATCAAAATTTAATAATTAAATAATAAAATTAATAATTGTTATAAGATTATTTATAATTTAAATTAACCCAAAATAAAAAATTGAAATTTAAAATAAAAATCAATTTTTGTGAATTGACTAATAAATAACAGACGTTGTATCAGAATAAGAATTAGAGGTCATCTAGAGGAACTGATATGTTATTATTCTAATACAAAACATATTGTTTATTATTCATCCATAAAAAAATTTCGTTTAATAGTTTAAATAAATTTTTCATAATATTTTGTTGATTTGTATATTGCAAATTTAATATTTTAATAATATTTTATTGATGTATAATTTTGCATTATAAGAAATAGAAATAAAATTCTTCATCAAACTTGTTTGAAAGTTAGCAGAAAAATAGTCGTATCAATAATACATAATTTCGGTATTACCGGGAAATATAATGTTTATGGTCAATGCATATTTTTTATTGTTATTATTAACATTTATTGTCCGATTGTAGTATTTACATTGCAATAACTCTCTATTATACAACTTAGCCTATCATAGTCGTTAATTAATTTTTGATTTATAATTTAAATCAAGTTAAAATAAAAAATTGAAATTTAAAATAAACTTCATTTTTATGAATTGACTAATAAATAACAGACGTTGTATCAGAATAAGAATTAGAGGTCATCAGGAGGAACTGCTATGCTTTCAAATTTCGGCTCCTATTCCTCTACCCAACATTGCAGATTAATGTACAGATGAATGGGTATATGAATGGGCAGATGGTGAATGGATATATGGGCATATACGGGTATATATGAAGTTAATTGGGATATGTGAATGGGTAGATGATGAATGGGTATGTATGAATGGACAAATGGGTAGAAAAATAGGCAGATGTGTATAATTTAAAAAATTGAAATTTAAAATAAAAGTCATTTTTATGAATTGACTAGTGTTTCATGTTTTTAGTATTTTTTTAATATTTTTATGAATTGACAAGCGTTTCATTTTTTTATATTTTTCTACTTGGCGTAAACGTTCTACATATTTTTATTAAGTGAATTTTTGTTGTTTCCTGAAAATACTGCCAAAACAGCAATAAATTAATCGTTTTTTAATTATTTTGCTCGTTGAGGTTCGCTATTGTGCCAAGTAATATTTCGCTAAATTATAAACCATATAATAGTGTAAATAATATTATAATTTAATATTAAAATTAAGAGAATATTTAATATATTAAATAAATTAAATTACATACTAATTTAATTACATAATGATGTAATTATAAACGTTTTGCAGAATTTGCTTTCGAAATGGACTCGATACTAAGACTAATACGATGGATTACTTAAAAGAAACAATAAACAAGAAACTCAAAAGAATCTAAAAAGAAATTGATTTTTATTAATTAAATATTTTTAACTATAAACTGAAATATTTTTAAATAAGACAATTCCAAAGAATTTTAAATAGAAGACTGAACTTTGAAGTTTTGTCTTTTGCTTAAACATAAATCAGCTATTATATGGCTACTAATTTCTAATGTAAAACATATTCTGTAAAAACGAAATCAGTGTTTGTATTAAACACTGATATGACCAGGAGATCATAGAATCGGTGTTGGTTATCGTTTGATGGATTCTTTTATTCATTTTATATGTTTTAAGCTATTGATTTGTGTTTAAGTTATATATAACAATTTACCACCTGAGAGCTTCTGCATTTTCTCACGAATGATGATACATTCACCAATTAGGTTTGTTAATACTGAAACCCACGCACCTATCTTGGATTTCAGAGTAATGCTATCTTCCTTCCCAATACCACAAGACAGCTCTTTTCCGAGACTGTTTCATCTTTAGAGAAGAATCATCAGTTGTATCGTGTTACTAAAATGTAGTGGTACTGATTTAGAGAGCATTTATATGCAAAACGAGAAAGAATTTGTCTACGTTTTGGGTGAAGAAACACTGTTTTGTGACTATCTACTTGAATTCCTATCACTGTAATTGTGGGTATAGTATAAAATCTGAGATATAGGTATAGGTTCCAGTTTTTGAAGCTTGAGTAGCTGATGCATCATTCGTGGCAGAATACATAAGCTCTCAGATGGAAAATTGCTTAATTTATTTAATCGTATGCGTTTATGGATTCTGGAATTGTCTTCTTCTCACTTACTTTCATATAAAATTAGGGAATTATATTCAACATTAAATATTTATTCTAAAAAGATCTGGAGATGACTTAAGGCAAGGGAATACAACATCTACCTGAATGTCATACTGAGTTTTAATAAACATATTGAAACTTTACAAGATAAAGATATTTAAAGATGTTTGTTAAATACAGTAAAACCCATTTTTGTTGGAACGCAAAACAATTAAATTAAAGTCACCTTTCCATAATAAATTGAATACAATAAGTGGAATTTTTACAATTATCATTAGCCTTTATATTATCATTCTTCTTCTATTTTATTTTTATATTCTTCTATTTTATCTAAATATTTAAATTCCTCTTTAAATCTTCAAATTTTTATTTTTTATATCTTCAAATATTTAAATTCCTCTTTACATCTTCAAATATTTAAATCTTCTTTATATCTTTATATATTTAAATTATTTTTATATCTTCAAATATTTAAATTCTTTAAAAAAAAGAATTTAAATTTAAATTCTTTAAATTTAAATTTAAATTTAACTTTAAATATAAATTCTTTTATATTTAAATTCTTTAAAAAAAAATTAAATTCTTATTTACACTTTCAAATATTTAAATTCTTAATTATATCTTCAAATATTCGAATTCTTCTTTATATCTTCATATATTTAAATTCTTCTTTATATCTTCAAATATTTAAATCTTCTGTATATCACCATAAATTAAAATCTTCTTTATCTCCATATATATAAATTCTTCTTAATGTCTTAGAATATTTAAATCTTCTGTATATCTTCATATATTTAAATCTTCTTAATATCTTCAAATATTTAAATTCTTATTCATATCTTCAAATATTTAAACCTTTTTTGTATCTTCAAATATTTAAATCTTCTTAATATCTCCAAATATTTAAATTCCTCTTTATATCTTCAAATATTTAAATCTTCTGTATATCACCATGTATTTAAATCTTCTTTAGATATTCATAAATTTAAATTCCTTTTTATATCTTCAAATATTTAAATCTTCTGTATATCTTCATATATTTAAATCTTTTTAATATCTTCAAATATTAAAATTCCTCTTTATATCTTCATATATTTAAATCTTTTTTATATCTTCAAATATTTTAATCTTCTTTATATCTTCAAATATATAAATCTTTTTTATATTTTCATATATTTAAATCTTCTGTATATTTAAATTTTCTTTAAATCTTCAAATAATTAAATTCCTCTTTATATCTTCAAATATTCAAATCTTCTGTATATCTTCATATATTTAAATCTTCTTAATATCTTCGAATATCTAAATTCCTCTTTTTATCTTTAAATATTAAATTCTTCTGTATATCTTTATATATTTAAATCTTCTTTATATCTTCAAATATTTAAATTCCTCTTTATATCTTCAAATATTAAATTCTTCTGTATATCTTTATATATTTAAATTCTTCTTTATATCTTCAAATATTTTAATTCCTCTTTATATCTTCAAATATTAAAATCTTCTGTATATCTTTATATATTTAAATCTTCTTAATATCTTCAAATATTTAAATTCTTCTTTATATCTTAACAAATTTAAATCTTCTGTATATCTAAATATATTAAAATCTTCTGTATATTTAAATCTTTTTAATATCTTCAAATATTCAAATTCCTCTTTATATCTTCAAATATTAAATTCTTCTGTATATATTTATATATTTAAATCTTCTTAATATCTTCGAATATTTAAATTCCTCTTTACATCTTCAAATATTTGAATTCTTCTTTATATCTTCAAATATTTAAATTCTTCTTTATATCTTCAAATATTTTAATTCCTGTTTATATCTTCAAATGTGTAAATCTTCTTTATATCTTCAAATATTTAAATTTCTATTTACATCTTCAAATATTTAAATCTTCTGTATATCTTCAAATATTTAAATTCTTATTTATACGTTCAAATATTTAAATTCTTATTTATACCTTCAAATATTTAAATTCTTATTTATATCTTCAAATATTAAAATCTTCTGTATATCTTTATATATTTAAATCTTCTTAATATCTTCAAATATTTAAATTCTTCTTTATATCTTAACAAATTTAAATCTTCTGTATATCTAAATATATTTAAATCTTCTGTATATTTAAATGTTAATATCTTCAAATATTCAAATTCCTCTTTATATCTTCAAATATTAAATTCTTCTGTATATCTTTATATATTTAAATCTTCTTAATATCTTCAAATATTTAAATTCCTCTTTACATCTTCAAATATTTGGATTCTTCTTTATATATTAAAATATTCAAATTCCTCTTTATATCTTCAAATGTGTAAATCTTCTTTATATCTTCATATATTTAAATTCCTATTTACATCTTCAAATATTTAAATCTTCTGTATATCTTCAAATTTTTAAATTCTTATTTATACCTTCAAATATTTAAATTCTTATTTATAACTTCAAATATTTAAATTCTTATTTATATCTTCAAATATTAAAATCTTCTGTATATCTTTATATATTTAAATCTTCTTAATATCTTCAAATATTTAAATTCTTCTTTATATCTTAACATATTTTAATCATCTGTATATCTAAATATATTAAAATCTTCTGTATATTTAAATCTTTTTAATATCTTCAAATATTCAAATTCCTCTTTATATCTTCAAATATTAAATTCTTCTGTATATATTTATATATTTAAATCTTCTTAATATCTTCGAATATTTAAATTCCTCTTTACATCTTCAAATATTTAAATCTTCTGTATATCTAAATATATTTAAATCTTCTGTATATTTAAATCTTCTTAATATCTTCAAATATTCAAATTCCTCTTTGTATCTTCAAATATTAAATTTTTCTGTATATCTTTATATATTTAAATCTTCTTAATATCTTCGAATATTTAAATTCCTCTTTACATCTTCAAATATTTGAATTCTTCTTTATATCTTCAAATATTTAAATTCCTCTTTATATCTTCAAATGTGTAAATCTTCTTTATACTTTCATATATTTAAATTCCTCTTTACATCTTCAAATATTTGAATTCTTCTTTATATCTTTAAATATTCAAATTCCTCTTTATATCTTCAAATGTGTAAATCTTCTTTATATCTTCATATATTTAAATTCCTAGTTACATCTTTAAATATTTAAATCTTTTTTATATCTTCAAATATTTAAATTCATATTTACATCTTCAAATATTTAAATCTTCTTTATATTTTCATATATTTAAATTATTTTCTATATGTTTAAATATTTAAATTCCTCTTTATATCTTCAAATATTTAATTTCTTTTTTATATTAGCATTAAATATTTAAAATATTGTAATAGACAATATCGTAGTAAACAATAATGGGATGAACCATGACTAACCATTTTTATAAAGAGCCGTAATTCTATGTTAATTTTATCGGCATTTTGAAAAATTTGCAAACTCGAAGACATTTTTACTAAAAAATAAAATTTAACGATAGTGGCCATGTCGTGTATTACAATCCATGAAGTCATGGCAGTAATTCAATATGGATAGGTGATACAAAACTGAAGAATTGAAGTATTGACATTAATGATTTAAAAATACGAATAAGTTGTAGATTTAAAAATAGTAAACGCATTTAAATATTTCACAATAGTATTAATGGTTGTAATATAAATATTTATAAATGATTTCTAAGCAAAGACTCTTCCGTAGAGAATGTGTTGTTTTGCGTTCGGTTTGGAGAGCTATGATTAGAAACAGAGGCATAATCTTTATCCTGGCTAAAGCGACTACGATTGCGCTGTTCACGACGAGTTGATGATGAATGATCTTTGTGCGAAGATTTACTTGCAGATCTCGATGCATCACGACGAGAGTATCTGCGACGATCTAGAAAAAAATAATTGTTGATCATTGCTATTTGAAAAATAAATCGTGAGTCTTTATATAATACAAGTAATTAACAAGCGCTTTTAGCAAAGGATTTAGTGTATTTAGAGAAAATACACTGGATATGCTAAGATATATAATAAAAAACATTAAATAGTGGAAATCTAAAAAATATTCAATGCAAACAGTCGACGCAACTAATCGAAAATATATCGGAAACGCAGTTTAATGGTGATTAACTATTTAAATGCAAACACTATTTGATTATAGCACAATTAAATTGTTAATTATTTAAGTGATTAATTATAACAGTGCGTAAAACAACAAGAGCCCGAAATGCTAGATTATATAATCAGAATATAAATTTATACACTGAGAGAACATTCTTTGATTTCTTTATTCGTTTAATCAGTTCAAACAGGAATCTGATATAAAGATGTTGTTACTACGCCTAATTGCAGCGTGTGAATATAATGAGAGCATAAAGCAATTGAAATATATCTATGAAATATTATAAAACACTATTTCATGTTTATCTCAATATCTATGTCTAAATGATTAGCAATAAAGAAACCAGATTTTAAAGAAATAAGCAATTCTAACAATATCAAGCCAGAACGATCACTTTAATAAGTGATCCGTGATATTTATGTGAGTAATCCATAATCTCTCAGACATATACATGATAGAAATAAGAAATTTGTATGATTCAATGTCACACTGTAAGTTTGACTAAGGGATATACTGTTCGTATAAAAATATATTCGTTAGATGATAAAATAAATGGTCACTGAATCTGATGATAAATAGAATTTAGCCTACTTTGCCGGTTCTATTAAATAAGCAAAAAAAATGATATGTTTGATCGTTAATACTGTTGTGCAGAATGCCAGACAATAGAATAATGCCTGTAGACAATAAAAATATTTAAAAAAGTATTACCACGTGAAGTAGATCTATCTGATCGACTTATTTGACTGCGTTGATTACGCCGACGTGAATATCTATCTCGGCTTGTTGATCTGGATGATCTTCTGCGACTATCTAATGGTCCACCAGTACGCGATGACATTCGATGATCACGACGATCTCTGCGCTCACGCGAATCTCTACGATGACGAATAGAAGTTTCAAATCCATCATCTAATGAAGGTCCGTGATGCCGAGACGGTGGTGCAAGTGACGGTGAGCCACCTATCGCTCTATGAGCATCCTCTCTACCAGAATATCTGTTGTTGATACTGCTTTCCCCTCTGCGAGTGCTTCCAAGACCACCGGCTGTATAAAAAGATGACATATTTTTTCAAACTAATTAATCAAAAATCGGCAATTAATCGACAACATACATTTTTGTTAAATATTGCTTGTTAATAAAAATATATATAATATTAATTACAAAAGAATACATGTTAAAGAATTTTAATACAAATAAATTTTAATAACTAATTACATGATAATAAATCATAGCGATAATGCTATTTGTGCCGAACATTATTAACATAATCGTTAAATGTAAATAAATTTATATTTAAACACAATTAGTATCTATTTCGAAACCCTTTTTAATTAGATAGAAATTAGATCTGAAGAGCTTGTAGCAACTGTTACTCATTGTTGTTTATACAAAAATCCTGCTTATTACGTGATCATTGATACCCTTACAGCTAGGCAAATATACGATACCCTTACAGCTAGGCAAATATGATAATGCTCTAAGACTACAACTACGGGCTATGTTTGAACATAGAAGAACAATTAATGAAAACAAATAATTGATAAGTATTAATTTGAATTTTACGTTTACTATTTTTAATTTATATATTTTTAATTATTTTTAATTTTATTTTTTCTTTTTTTCCGATTGTGGCACGAGATTATCCTCACAGGTATTGATCTTATTTGTGATACAGCAGGACGCTACTAATCAGTCTGGGTGGGTCACATCAGCTGCTGACCCAGACCTACATTTCACGTTTCGACACTTATTATCTGCTTTCTCCGTACACTGATGCTGTCGATTTGAACGCAGGACGTCTGTATCGCGATTCAACGTTACATCCACTGAGCTGGATGAATATTAAATATTTTAATTATTTTCAATTTTATTATTTCTAAATGTACAATACAGATAAAATTTTAAAAGCGTTTAAAGTCCAAAACATCCATTTGAACGTATATTAAGTAAAGCGTATGACAGAATACATTTACAGAATTTTGTATAAAAAACTTATTTCAACTAAAGTAAAAATACAAAAAATAATAATAAAACTATACAATATTTTATTACATAGGATCGGATACTAAAACATCACACTAGTAAGAGATTGAAAATCACAATTTTTCATTCTTAGGGTTGTTGAGAATGTGAATGACACAAAAATTTTGGTATTTGCAAAGAACGAAATATTATACGAAAGTGAAATTTCGCTGATTGTATTCGTATATGTTGGGTAATAACGCCCTTAGTTAAATAACGCCTTTTTCCGGTTCTCAAATTTTACCATAACGAAAGATATTAGTAAGATACGTACGTGCTTATTCAACTTTGACAGATGGTAATCATTCCGGTTCTTAAATTTTGCATAACGAAAGATATTAGTAAGATACGTACGTGCTTATTCAACTTTGACAGATGGTAATCATATTTCGAGATATTTAATTTTTAATTTAAAAAATTAAAAATAAGAAATAAAAATGTGTAGTGCATATTACCACCTGAAATGTTAAATACCTTATCAATTATCAATTGGTCATAACATATAAAAGTATATAAAGTAAAAGTAAAAATTATTTTTTGAGATAAAAACTTTTTTTCTCAAATTTTTCATAACAATTTTTTCATATTATTTGAATCAATGAAGTCGAATATACCTACTATCAAAAGATTTCCAAAACGATGTAAACTATTAAGTCCTGAACACATATCTTATTTCTAATTTCTAAGATGTCATACATAACAAATACAGTGTCAATGGCGTATATTGAAACATTTTGTGGAGGAAAAGGCAATAAATAAAGAATTGATGAACCTTTATTTGAGCGAATATGCTTGCAGGCGAAATTCGCGCCTTAAGATTAAGCACGTAGGTATCTTACTAATACTTTCAGTTATGCAAACTATAAACCGGAAAATGTGGTATTTAACTAAATATTTTCTCATATGTTGTCTAAAATATGTCATAAATAGTACACGTTTACATTTCCCTGTTGTTTTTAGTTGTTTTTAGTTGTTTTTACTATATGAAAGAATTGACTTTGAAGATGACATCAAAACAGAATCAGAAACAGAATTTAAAGCAGTTTGTTCTTAATAAAAAAACATATTTTTGGTCAAATATAAAGATGTGAAATTCTAACGAACATTCGATACTTTCAAAACGAATGTAAATAGATTTGCTATTAATATTTTATCTATCCACAATGCTTTAAAGAGGAAAGCTGGCACTGAACTTTATTATATCCGAATTAAATAAAATCTATAATTAGAATTAACGAATGACATTTTTTTGTCGTATAGCTGATATTTTCAGAATGTCAGTTGCAGGGCTGATAATTATAAGCTTCATGAAGCATTAGAAATTATTTCTAAAGGCAATTTTTTCTTGTCAATTCAAGTGCTTTGAATATTCATTAACCTTCATCTAATACAGTCTTCAATTAAAAAATTGCTTGCAAGCAGAGAACGTTTTTACTCAGAAGAGATAAAACGTTTATGACATAGCACATTTCAAAAGGTATATCTAACAAAGGTAGAAAAATTATTTGAAAATTTTAACTAATAAATGCGGCTCACACGGTTCGATAACAGTTAAAAATTACAAGAATTCAACCAAGGCTGATATAATAGAAAATTTCATGGTATACGGTGTCTGTTCGTTTAAAAGAAGCACAACAGAGCTCTCTGACAGTAAATGAAATATTTATTATACATACCTAGTCGTCGAGGACGCCAACCTTTTACCGTTCTTCCGCGTTCAACGTCAACAATTACTCGCCGACCATCAATCTTCTTACCGTCCGCGTATTTGTAAGCAGCTGTTTTTATCAGAATATTCAGTTAGCATATGCCAAATTTAAAGCAAAACAATCAACGCATTACATGCGTCCGTACTAAACTTACAGATCGTACTTTTTTAACGAAAAGAATCTATCAATTAAGAACTTTAAAATGAATCAATTCAGAACTTTAAATAGTTCTGAATCTATCAATTCAGAACTTTGAACATTACAATTCAGAACTCCGCCATGTCCGGTCCCAACCCCGTGCTGAGAAAGGAGGAGGGTTGGCGATAGACTCTGCGACAAGCCAACTGTAAAACAAAACCGTCGCATCAACTTTATGAATGTTGTCTCAATGCTCTGACCGTCATGACAACAGCGTCCCCGGTAAGCGACGCGCTCAGGTGCGGTCTGACCTGAACGATAAGTCATCAAGGGTCTCCGCAGCAAAAGCGACTGCGGGGGTAACCAAACTAACTACTTTATGAAAGCTGAACAAACACGAAAACGAGTTCGAATAGCAACACTCAATGTCGGCTCGTTGACTGGCCGTTCTTTGGAAATCGCCGAGGCCCTAAAAAGACGACGAATTAATATATGTGCAGTGCAAGAAACGCGTTAATCGGGCGACAAATCCAAACAAATTGGTCTTGGTTTCAAATGTATATACTACGGAAAACCTAAAACGATGAGTGGCGTCAACATCATTGTCTCCAGCCGTTTCCAAAATAGTATTGCGGAAGTTCATCGATACAGTGACCGACTGATGAAAATCACCGTCACATATGATAACCGAATAGTTCACATCTTCAGCGCATATGCACCACAAAGAGGATGCGACAATGTAGTCAAAGAAAGATTCTGGACACAGATCGACGAACTGACCGCCAAAGTACCAAAGGATCACCTGATAATCATCGCTGGAGATCTAAACGGACATGTCGGTGTCGCAAAGGATGGACACAACTGTCATGGAGGAAATGAATTTGAACGAAGAGACGACGATGGTGGGCAAATCCTTGAATTCGCAGACGCACATGACCCAGTTATATGCGATACATGGTTTCAAAAACGAGCACCACACCTCATCACTTTCCACATCGCCTTAAATAAAACCCAAATCGACTATATACTGGTTCGACGGGGTGATCTCAAACACGAAAATAGATCTCGTATTTGATAGATCTCGTATTTGATACGAAATCTATCCCGTATGAAACAGTGACAACTCAACATAGACCTATCGTTACAACCCTGAATATTACCTCGCCGAAGCAACCTCGCGCAGAACGTAACGTGAGATCTCGTATAAAATGGTGGAAATTCAAGGAAGTGGAATCCGACTTAAAGCCTCTAAAAAATATGGAATTCATCGTTATGGACCGAGAAAGTTAAAGAAAGTGTTCGACAAAAGAAACGCAGTTACCACGTCTGGATCGTGAGCAAATCTTCCTAAGACTGGGAAAATACAATGGAGCTAAAAAGAAAACAAAAAAGTGGTAGCTTAAACTAAAGCAAAGAAGTTCGATGGTTTATATGAGAGATTTGATACACGTAAAGGAGAACGCGAAATTTATAGAATCGTCCGAACAATATACCGAAAAACGCAGGATACTAAAAGGTTTCATGGAATTAACGATCAAAAAGGTGTCTTGCTTACTCGTAGGACACAGGTATAAGAGCGATGGCGAACTTACTTCAATGACATATCCACCCAGGAATTCGAACACCCACCCATCCCACATCGTCCGCCGATCGAAAGCCCAGTTATGTCTATAGCAGCTATCGAGGTTGAAAGTGCACTACATAAAATGAAAAACGCAAAAGCTACAGGGACCTAATGATCTAGCTTCAGAATTCTGGAAATCAAGTGTACATGATTCAACAAGGTTGTTGTTGCAGTTTTTCAACCAAATAATCCAAGAAAAAAAATATCTTGATTGGAGACGGAGCACAACCGTACCTATATGGAAACAGAAGGGAAATCCCGCCGACTGTTCAAATTACCGCCCGATTCGTATCATTTCACACACCCTCAAGATTTTGGAACATGTGATAAACGATAGAATAAGAAGTATAGTCAATATATCCCCAAACCTATGTGGGTTTGTCAAAAACTGTGGCGCCATCGATGCTATCCATGCCTTTCACCTTCTTCTTGATAAACATCGAGCAAAACGGAAAGCTATATACTGTGCATTCCTTGATGTTGAAAAGGCGTTCGATCGGGTCCCGCATGAAGTTATTTGGTACGCTTTGAAATTCCACTTAGTCCCTGAAGAGATTGTTGAGTGGGTCAAGCTAATATACGAAGGATCAACAAGCCAGGTATGTCGACAGTGGGATATACGGATGACTTCCCTATCACCGTTGGAGTTCATCAAGGGTCTGCGCTGTCTCTAATGCTATTCATCCTCGTTATGAATGCCGTATCCAACAATCTAAACAGAGTTTCCGTGGACGATTCTATATGCTGATGACGTCATGCTTGCGTGCGTGGATAAAGATGACCTCTAACAACAAATAAACAGCTGGGGAAATCGACTCAAGTAGTTCGGTCTACGCCTGAACGCGCGTAAAACGGAATACCTGACCACAAATATGAATGATAATCAACCACTACAGTTTGGAGGGTACACACTGAACCAAACAACTGCCTTTAAATACCTTGGCTCTACCATAGCGGTAGGTGATAACGTACACGCAGAGGTCTCTTCTCGAGTAAATGCAGTCTGGATGAAGTGGAGGTCAGTTACGGGTATTCTCTGCGATCCAAAGATAAAAGACCGACTGAAGTCAAAAATTTACAAAACTGTAATACGACCCGTGGTCCTCTCTGGTGCTGAATGTTGGCCGATATCAAAATATGAAAAAATAAAGTTGTCGCAATGGAGACAAATATGCTCCGATGGACAACGGGAAAAACCTTAAAAGATCATGTCTGGAACGAAGAAATAAGGAACCAGTTTGGCGTAGTGCCAATAATAGAGAAACTTCGAGAAAGGCGACTTCAATGGTACGGCCACGTTATTCGCGAAAGCGAACACCAACCATCAAATAAGTCTATCGGCGTAACAGTGGATGGAAAGCGTCCGATAAGAAGACTGAAACTGCGATGGATGGACGTCATACGTCATGATTTGATAAGTGTTGGACTGGAAACCAAAGATGCCCTCGATAGAGCCAAGTAGAGGCAACTCTCAAAATCAGCATACCCCGTCCCTACACGGGAAAGAGGCTAAAGAAAAAGAAGAAGAATTCAGAACTTTTAAATAATCCTTTATTTTTTGTAAATTAATGTAAATTATACATAACGCTTATCTAGAAAGTCTACTCGTAATTTACGACTAGACTTTTTATCCTCTATCGATATATGATATTTACAGACAAGAATAAATACTAAGTATATAAAATATATTTTTATATTATAAATTATATTATAAATCTAATTTATAATATAATTTTAAAAATGAAAAACGTGAAATTCATTCTTTTTATATTATATTCTTCTTAGTAAAAGCACACAGTCAAAAATGTCGGTTGGATCTTCAACCAACATAATGAATTGAGTTGTTGGAATGCCTTTATTGTTTTTTAAGAAGAATAAAATCTTATTTTTGATTTTTAAAAAATAATTATCGAAAACGATTACTAATGGCTCAAAGTTTAGAGTAAAAAACGTGAGAATCTAAGATTTAGAGAGAAAAATACATTCAAAAAACAAATAAATTAGTTTGTCGCTATATAATATTTACAAAAAATATAATAATTTAATCCATATATATTAAAAATATGTGAATAAAATCATTAAGTAAGTTAAATCCTAGAAGTTGGAAATTTAAGAAGTAAAAGATGATTATATATACTTCTCAGTTAACAATAAAATTAGTCTAACAATTTCGGTTGAATCTTCAAGTGTCATCAGAGCCAGAATTTTTTTAGAAATTCAATGGCTGATGATGGAAGATTAACAAAAATTATTGGACAACATTTATATTTTATAAATAAGAATATAAAAATTTCAATTTTTGCTTAAAAATTAAAAACCGACAGAAATTAATGTAACTAATACAATAAAACGTCAGACACATTTATTGCTAACTATGAATGCTTTTGATTTTATGTTTAATGTAAATAAATGCAATTAATAAACTGTTTAAACTATTTATGTTAAAGTTTGGACTTCAACAGCTACTTATGATGATATTTTAAATGCATTAAACTCGTGCAGTTACTGTAGAAAAGTTAGTACTTGGTAGTGTTTATACAGTCTTAACTTCGATCTAGTGAAGGCAAAAAGATACTTGAATCCAGAAAAGAATCCAAGACAGAAACGTTGACAAGAAATTATATTATGAGAAGAAACTCAAATTCCCATGAGAAAATTATTAATATACGTGTTGTCTAACAAGCGGTAAAATTAAAATCTGAGACTCTATACGAATAAGAGAGTGTATCGATTTGACGATAGCTGAAGTAACACTATGAATCGTATTAGTTCGAAAAGTGTTTATCTCACAAAAAAAACAATCCAAAAACCCGTTCGTTAATGCAAACGGTTCTTGAAATAAAAATATATATAAATAATTGTATTGTTGATACACAGCAATATCAACAAATTAACAAAATCGTACAAATTGAAAGCCCTCCACTCATATTTTCCCCGTTATTTCATGTAATCTTATTTTTCTTTATGTGGTTATTTTGATAAATCATAATCTCAACAATTGGTTATAACAAATAAATATTAAAATTTTAGATAATATTAAGATAATATTATAATATTAATATTATTAGCTTATATTAAATATTACCTCGTAAACTATGAACTTTACTTTGATTATATAAAATGGTTCATTTATTGTAAAATAGTCATTTTTATTATTTACAACGACAATCTTTTTAACTACTTAATTTCAAACAAAATATAAGGCCTATTGTATGAAAATGACATTTGTAAAGTAAGAAAGTTACAAACACATCTCCAAATGTGGAAATTATATAAATAAAGGCTAATTACAGCTAGTAATCAAATGTTTTTTTCATATTTTCCTGTAATCTAATTTTGATTCATGTAATTTTTAGAACAAACGTTTGTTTACATTTGCTTTTTAGTAATAATGAGCCACATTTTTTAAATGACTTATCTATAAATTTGAAATGTATCTATTAAGATAAATTTCTTTTTCTGTATTTTTATCTCGTAATAAAATATTGTCGAAATAAAGAGTCGAAACTATAAATTTTAGCGATCAAAATTTCCACGTCAAAAACAATATTAGAAAAATTGATGACTTATAAAAAACCGGTGGCGTTTACCACTCGCCAAGGTTTTATGACATTACCGTCATACAAACCTGGCCTACCATCATCAAGCGTTGTGCGCGAAGCTACTAAGAATTTTGCAAGGGATATCTTCGATATTAGTCAATGTAAACTACCCTAAATTAGGGTGCAAAGTAAGTTAAAATCGATATTTTCAAGCTTTCGATAAAAATGTAGTTAAATGAAAACATTGATTACCTTAAATTTTGTTTACATTGAATTATACGACAAGTTCAAAAGTAGCTTTGATATTAACTCACCGTGCATATCTGATTCCTTCTCGTATTCGATAAAAGCATAACCGCGAGGCTTTCCTATTTCGATGTTGTGAATCAATCTTATCTAGAATTTTCAGAATTGTTAATTGAATCAATACATTTAATTATTATTAACCAAATTCTATTATTAAACACTAATTGAATTAACCAAATCCATTTAGTGTTCTGAATTGTTTTTAAATATAAACGATCAATATAGAAAATGCACCGATCGAAATGAAATATGCATAAATTGCCCAAATGAAATAGAAATGTAGTGATTGAAGAAAGTTACACTATCAAAATGAGCTACATTAAGCTATACAGAAATATAAATTCGAAAAATAAAACTTTTATTTATGGATAAGGATATAATATCCTTGTAATATAATTTACCGATAAGTCAAAATAAAAAATAAATCGATAAAAATATATACGGCTTATATAAATAAATAAGATTCAATTTTTTTATATTTCCAAATATAAATTTATATAAATATTTTTCATTTTTTTATTTATTATTAAAAATTAAAATTTATAATTTTAATAAGTGACCATTTATAATTTATAAGTGACATTAAAAAAAAGGATATATTTTAACGTGGCAAATGCGTGCCAGCGCACGCTTACATTACCACAACAAAACAAAACTGTGAATCAGGTGTCGAGAAGGTGTGAACGGAGGAGGTGTTTGAATGTGATAAAGGAGAGAGCGCGGCGGACGTCGAGAGGGAGTTGATTTCAGGCGAGTGAGGCGGCGACGAGGAAGGATCGGAGACCGTAGTTGTTGGAGTAATTAGGAACGTGGAGTAAGAGGGTATGACAGGAACGAAGCAATAGCGAGGTAAGGCGAGTATCGTCTAAGAAAGGAAGGTTGATGAACGATGGGGAGCCGACAGCGATGAGACGAAAAATTACGAGAAGGCGGAGTTTGATGCGGATGTGGATGGTGGACCAGGAGAGTTGGGCAAAATATGTGGATGTGTGGTCGAAGCGACGGAGACGAAAGAGCACTCGAACGGCGGTGTTGATTATTTGTTGTAGGGGTAGGACATTGTTCATCGCTCCAAATTATTTTTTTGAAATTTCTTCCTTGTCATTTTCATTGTCTTGATTTTGTTTGTTCGGCTATCTCCCGCTTTCGATATCCTTTGATAATCCAATATCGCTAACTGTAAGGAAACAAGTCTCCGTGACTATCTTCCACCTTTTCGTCCATTGTCTAATTTGTCGTAGGAGTCATCGGAGTGATTTTGTTTGCTCGGCTATCTCCCGTTCCCGATATCCTTTTATGTTCCAACATTGCGACTGTAAGGAAACAGGCTTCCGTGACTCTTTTCCGCCTTTTCGTCTATTGTTAAATCCGCAGTTGGAGCCATCTGATTAATCTGAGATAGTCTATGCAAGGACTATCCCTACGGCTAACGCAAGTCGGGCAATTATTTAGCCGTTAACTCGACTAATGTCGAACATACGTAGCATATGCCGCTATACGAAAAGGCTAATTGGCAATAGGTGCCAGCTTAACACTTAATTGACTGGCATCTAGCGTCCCAGCTGACTATTCTATTTATGTATTTTTAACTTGTGAAGTTTAATTAATCGTAAAAAAATATTTTATTAATAAATAATTATTTATTAA
Organism: Pomphorhynchus laevis; assembly: GCA_012934845.2. NCBI lineage: Eukaryota > Metazoa > Acanthocephala > Palaeacanthocephala > Echinorhynchida > Pomphorhynchidae > Pomphorhynchus > Pomphorhynchus laevis. The sequence continues at coordinate 39,158 of WNNJ02000308.1, forward strand.
ATATAATTAAATACACTATTATTTTATCTGTCCATTAAGCTTTCCTTACGATCAATGCCTTGTAGTGTTCCATTAATGAATGCTCATAACGTTGGCTTGACAAATGGTGGTTTTAGTGCAATTGGAAAGGTGCAACAGCGTAGAGAAGAATCTAGAGATTTCCGGCAAAACTTTCAAATGCAGGAGAAGCGATTATCGCAATTAAAATCAAAGCAACAATCTGAATCGAAACAAAAAGAAAGCTTAACGATATCTCGAAGACAAAAACTTATTGAACGCCTTTCGGCAATTCAAAACGATCTTGTTGTGGAACACGAGCAAGAAATTGAGCGTTTAGAACATGAACTTAATTCGGAGTTAAAATCGGAAATAAAACGAAAGCGATCAGAAGTGGTAGTATTAACTGATTATTAATCACGGTATTATTTGTTTTGACTCTTAGGACAAGAGCATTCGCAAGTTTTCAAATTGCCAACGAGACGAAATACAACATGCCAAGCGATGTTATCTTGATCCGCAATCACTCAACGAACTTGAAATGAGAATATTTAATAGGGTAGGCACCTTTATGCGTCTTTGCTAGATGTGTAATATTTTAGAATTCCGGTTTATTCGCAAATAAAGGTTGAACAATTTCGGAGGCTTCAAAACCAAGAAACCGATGAGTATATAAAGAATATTCATCTTTATCATCAAGAGAAGCTTAATTTGCTTAAGCTTTCGTATTCTAGGAAGATGCAACAGTGCCAGAAAGTTAAGTACTTCAATGACTTTATCTGCAAGTTGTTTTTGTTTGCTTTTTGTGTAAGAAATGCACTCAGAAACGTAATATTAAGCATATAACTTATTAACAAGAATATTTTTTGACCAAATTTTCATTTGGTTTTTAAGTATCTTTTACAAATTGGTGACACTTATATACAAATACTTTGCAAATGTGTTCTAATCGAATAGTACACAATTTGTAATATTATATTCAAATACGTATGCAAATGTTTAAGCTAATATACCTGAGCAGTCAGTGTTCCAATTGAAATTTTAACTTTTTTACTCTGCACGCTGCTTTAATTATATCTGAAAGCTCAATTTTAGTATTGATGAACCTCAACAGTTACTGATTCAATACCAATATTTAAGGGTTCGGTTCTTTTAATGTTAACCGACGATCACTCGAGTCGTCTGCTTCATATTTATTTCTTTTCAGTTTGAAGCACTTTTTCCAATTTACGCAAAAAGCCTATCTATTTTAGATAAAAGAGTACATTTTCATGTGCTCTTTCGAATGGCGTTTTTATTTTGGGAGAAATTCAGTTGGGTTAAAAATTTTAAAATTATTTATTTTCTCTGGGAAGAGTATTGTGGTGTGCAAAGCCTAGAAAGATACAGATTTCACCAAACTGTGAATCATTCCGTTAAGTTTGTTAGCTCAGAAGGAATTCATACTCAACAAATTGAGTCCAAATGGAACCAGATGTAATCATGCAATAGAAAGTGATGGGGTAGACATCGCTCAATGATCGACTCTTATTTAGTCGAATTCGTTTGGGACAGATGTCATCGAATGACGATAAATTAGAGTCCATATTCGAGTGTCTAAGAAATTTAAAGCTATGCCAATAATTTTACTTATTCGGTAAATATTTGCAACCGTTGTGCCTTATTAACAAATTATAAGTAAAACATGGTTTTTAAATCTGTTAGTTCAGTTTCGATATAACTCACTAATCTATTAATTAGCAGGAAACAATGACAATCCTATCGAATGCAACCGCATAGTTTAATCAAATTAATCACATATTTATCCCCCTTTTCTCTCCTTCGCTTGATGTCGCTGACAATCAACAATTTGAGACCTCATTCACTATTCCAGTAAATATGACCTCAACTGTTGAGGTTCACCGACATCAAGGAGAGGGGAATAAAGGGGATAAAAATGGAATAATGAAGATAAGTTGCAACAAAATGGATTCAATGTCTTATTCGGGATCGATTGTTTAACCAAACTTAAAATATTCTTAAAAATATGCATATTTTGAAAGAACATTTTGAAAAACTCTTTTTGAATGATTCAAATATATTAATATTTTCAACTTAGTCAATATAACTGTGCTGTTTTCGATAACACAATAAAAATTATATGTTATAATTGCAAAATTTTGAGACATTTCAAATGAAAAATAAATATCCTCTGCTGCCTTTCTGAAAAAACAAACGATACAGTTTGTAAGGAAAACATTTCCACTTGTGCAAACTGTTTTTTACAGAAAGGGCAGCAGAGGAAAATTTCAGCAGATCATTAAAGGACCGAAACACGAAAGGTAGGCGTAGGCTCACTGCTGATGAGGTCCACCTACGCTGATTGTAGTGTACAGTGCTGCATCTAGGATTAAAGAATTCACACGAGAATAATTTATGAAGCCGACTAAATGATGATACTCGCTCGTGTATGCAATTGTTCATTCTATAATTAAATAAATAATAATTTCAAGATTTATAGCAATACCAAAACGTAAAATAAACAAAAAACGTTGATTTAATTGCATCAATTAACAATCAATTAACCACTATATTGATATTATAAGCGATTAAAATTTTAAGTGATTGTAAAAAAGGCAGCAAAACATATTTGACAGAAATAATAGTTATATAAAACCTTTAATTAAACAATTAAACATTCATTAATAACGGAATAATTGACTAAAACGGTATATATATTTGCCATCAAAAATATGCCAAATAATCGCAAAGTTTTATTTAGTAGCTTAAAAACTATGTTTAAAACATAAAGTCATTTATATCTAATATAAAAAATATTAAATGAAATAACTTTTAATTTAGTTTTTCGCAATATCATCGAAACTTTCAACAAATTTAACTTTGTTTTCATCGAGAGCAGGTTATGTACTTGATTTAGTGTTTACCAGACGTGTTGATGATATAGTCAGTGTCGATTATCTTCCTCACGTAGGTGGAAGTGATCATTGCGTACTTTCCTTGCTGGCAGCACCAAACTTTAAATTTTGTCATCAGCAAACAAAAATGTTTAAGCGTAATTAGTCAAGAGTGAATATAGAATACGTTTTGACTTTCTGTCAGCGTTATCCGGTCTCGTTTTAGACACCATATAGATTACCAATGTGAACAATTTACGATTAGCTTTTGAAAATATCTGCTAAAATTGCTCCAATGCGTGCGATCTCTCAGGTACCTCAACTTTCTGCATGGATTGATCGAGACCTCATGCAGTCACTAAATATTCGAAATCGCTTGTGGAAGTTATCCCGTTCACATTCCGAACTTATTGGAAGCTATAGATATGTCAGAAATCTTTGTTCTAGATTAAAAACTTCAAAGCGCGATAAATTTGAATCTTCAATCATTAGTGGTTTGAATCGCAATCCCAAATTATACTGGTCCTATGTTCGCCGGAACAGAACGCTCAATACTGAAATCAAAATTGTACGCACATGTGAAGGTTAAGTCACAAGTAAAAATGACTAAAAGTATTGCTTCATCATTTTCATTGCCAACGAATTCTTCACACTCACCATTCACTTGGTATGGCGTCCAATACCACATAATCCCTATTTTCTTCCAATTTCCGCTGAGGAAGTCAAAGTTACTCTTGCTCATGTCAATCCGTACAGTGCTTCTGGTCCTGATTATATATCTCCGTTTCTACTCAAGACCTTATCAAACTACTTATTCCCTTTTCTTGTCGATATTTTTCAGAATAGCCTTAAAATGGATGTGTGTCGGGTTTGTGAAAATCTGCGATTATAATTCCTGTTCCAAAAAACCATTGCGACTTGTAGTGATTAGAGACCAATAAGCCTGACGACTTGGATGTGCAAAGTTCTTGAAAGATTAGTCGCCCGTATAATTTGGAGTCACTTAAACACTCATGGAGTCATAGCGTCTTCTCAGCACGGATTCCATCACGCTAGATCATGCCTGTCTAGTTTACTGACTGCTCACGAAATGTGAACTGAGGCACTTAGTTTTGGCAATTCAATTGATGCCTCTATTATTGATTTTTCGAGAGCCTTCGATCGAGTTCCTCATGAAAGTTTGCTTAGTTTGTGGTCTCACTATGGAGTTTTTTCGTTGCTGTGTTGGTGGATCGGCAAATTCTTCCGAAATAGATTTTTTAGCGTTAGAGTTGGAAGCCATTTATCCAACCCAAAACATGTAAATTGTGAAGTTCCGCAAGGCACTGTACTCGCTCCTTTTTTCTTTATTGTTTACCTCACTGAGTTGCTATTAAGAATCCAAAACTCTTGCTTGGCTTTTATGGATAACCTCAATGTACGTATGGTAGATCCTACAAAACGACCTTGATTGAATACACAACTGGAGTGTATCTACGGGTACGATACTGAACTTTGATAAATGTGTCATATGAAGCGTGGAAAAAGTAAATAAAATCGTGAATTTCGATTAGGGATTTATACACTCGAAGTTGTATCTGAGTGTCGGGATTTGGTTGTCATTTTGCGCAGGACATTGATAACGCGCTCAAATACTTACTTTATTCATGGTAAGGCAATGAAAGCTATGTATTGCATCAAAAATACGTTTTCATGGCTATGCCTATTAAGTTTAAAGCGACTATATTGCGCGTTGGTTTACCCACACATCGAATATAGTATTCAAGGATCATTTCGATCAACTGAATCAGAAATCACGAAGCTAGAGTTAGTGCTTCGAATAGGCTCTAGATTGTGTTTTCAGCCTGCGTATTCATACGTAGACCGCTTAGCTTCTTTACAACTGCTTTCAGTGGGTCAAATGTTGATTTACTTAGACCTCATTGCAACACGGCAGATGGTTCATTCCGCAGAGAGATTTCCTTCTAACTATGTGAAGATTAGTTTGTCTGCTAGTAAAGGTCATCCTCTATCACTATATAAGTCGCCACATAGCAAAGTCCAAAGCGTGGTGAGACTTTCACATCGGCCCTTAAATGCATGGAATGTGTTGCAAAAGAAATTGCATGTGCATCTAGCTACTGCAGTTTTCATCAAAAGATTCGACATTAGCTATTAAATACTGGCGTGGACGCTTCTTGTTATTTTAGTTATTGATTTTTTCTGTGAACAGTTAAAATATTTATTTGCGGCTAATAAATTGTGTGAAAAATAAATAATAATATATTATACTGATATAATATATTTTAAAAAAATATAATAATATATAATTATACTGATTATTATATGATTATAATAATTATATAATTAAATATAATAATTATAATAATTATATATTATAATAATTATAATTATAATGCAGGTAATGATTTAGCATTAACCTATATTTATTAAATTCAAACTAAAATATATAAAAATGTTAAACACAAAAAATAACAAATATTAAAATTATATGCGTTAATCAAGTAGTCAAAACTTACACAACGGATACGTCCATATATGCCAAACTCTCGTTTCAATTTCGACTCAGACGTATCATGGGCCTGTTAAATCGACAATATATTAAAAATAAAGAAGTATATAACGTAATTACAATTTTGTTCAAAGGCAAAAAATTCTATAGTGAAGCAAAGTGCATTATAAAATAGTCATCAAACCACTGAAATTTTAAGATTTTTTTTGACATTGTGTTTGCAACAAACCAACAAATAAGTTCGAAAAATACTTTTGCATTTCTGATGAAATCAAACTGTTATTAAAATGAAATCAACAGTTTAGATTAAATTGTTATGCTTCCTAATAAAATATTTATGAGAAATTTATATTTTAATTTTATTTTATTAAAATAAAATTTTTATTAAATTTTATTTCACTAAAATATTTATTTCATTTATAAATTAAAATCAATTAACAAAATTAATTAATAATTCATAATTTATAAAATATTTAAAAATATAATTATGAATTAATTTAAAAATGATGCTATAATTGGCGCTATAATGGTTGATTAGCTTAATAATAATGATAATAATAATGATAATAATAATCAACAATTATAATGCTATACTGGTTGATTAGCTTTATAAGCACACATTAATAATTCGATATTAATTGACAATTAATATCAATTTTCATAAAATAAATTTTAAATGTTCACATAAATATTTAATATATATATAAATTAACATTGAAAGGTAAAATTGATTTATTGACTATTTTATTCTGTACGTTGCGTAAATACTATATAAGCCAACAGCAGTACGCTACATTTCAGTAATGATGGACCTCATCAGCTACTGATCCAGTACCTACGTTTCACATTTCGGTCATTTTTTAATGTTGGCTGACGATCACTCGACTCGTCTGCATTTATTGGTAATTAGATTTAATATTACATTGTATTGGCACGAAAGATTTTATTGCAGTCATTGTTAAAATTAAAATTATGCTAACTTTTTTTATGGGCACTTATCCTAAATCCAGTCTAGAGGGCCAACATCAGTTCGCTACATTTCAGTATTGTTGGACCTCATCAGCTACTAATCCGATACCTACGTTTCACGTTTCGGTTCTTTCAAAAGACGTGTCTGCTGTATTGTAATATCGTTCAGAATTAAAATAGTCATCAAAATTTATATAGTAACAATGATTGCACAAGTAATTCTGAAATGTACAAGCAAATTAACATTATACTATTAAATCTTATACCTATAGCAAAATCGTGCTGGTTTAAAAAGCAATTATGCATAAATCGTGGTAGTTCTCTATGGAAAGGAGTAAATGCAATTAGAAAGCAGGCACCTATATCGGAGTTTGATGAACTCACGGATAAAATACTTAAAGCGACAGTCAACCTTATCAATTCTAATTAAACAAATGAAATCTTAACAAAGCATAATAACAGCTTACTCATCGCATTTGATGATAATATTTCTAACTTTGATAAATTTATGGACACAATTTCATCGCTAGAAGTACACTCGACAATATTAAAGATAAGGAAAAACAAAGCATGTGGGCCAGGTATGCATATATGGGCTCTACATGAATTAGCTGATTTATTAGCAGAACATCTTTCAATTATGTTTACCTCTATATTCAGAATGAAAATTGTTACAAGTTGCTTAAAACAGTCTATGATTCGCTTGATACCCAAAGACAAATTATCTATCACAATCGACAATTTTAGGCCCATAAGTTTAGTACCGGCTATAGCAAAAGTCTTAGAGATGTGTTTTAAAAAGACATTTTTGGATAAATACATAAGTACGGTATCCAACTCTCAATTTACTTTCAAACCTAACAGCAGTGCTAAGAACCTCTTGTCGCGATTAATGAACGAATGCTAAAAGAAATTGACTCATCAAGCTGTCCCGTAGTACAAATTATTCAGGTCGATATTTCAAAAGCCTTCGATTGTGTCAATCATCACATTTTAATCAACAAGTTAGTTAAAAACAACTTTCCATACTGGTAGATAGCCTTTATTTCTTCATGTTTACTAGATAGAACTCAACGTGTAGGTTACAAAGAGATAGTTTCAGAGAGTTATACAATGTCAATCGGAGTACCTCAAGGAAGCGCGTTATCGCCGTTTCTATTCGCCGTCTACGTTGATGATTTTTATTCTATTCTGCAATCCAGTGTATGTGTGAAATTCGCTGATGACATCTCCATAATTGTAAGTTCGTCGAACTTCTTAAATTCTAATAGAGACGTTAAGCTAGAGTTGGACAATCTGATTAAATGGACTGACCTAAATCTATTGAGCTTAAATAGATCAAAATCCAAAATTATGCATATCAACCTAAAGAGTCGACATAACCCATCGATAATCGATCATGGGCTGAAACGTGCTAATAGTCTTCGAATACTAGGCGTTAATTTAACCGCCAACCTGTCTTGGTCTCTTTCATATTGATGAGGTCGTCGGAAAACGCAGTAGCCGACTTTATCTGCTAAGGCGCATTTCGGCATTAGGAGCCTCCACTCACTTAGAGGTTGTATATATTGCATTAGTAAGATCATTACTAGTTTATGGATATCCTATTTTTTGTAATTTAGTATAACGAGACCTTCAAAAAATGTTAAAAATTCATAGGTTCGCAGAGCGCATTTGTAGAAAAAATTTAGTCACTCTCGCGGAAATTTTAAACATATCGTTTACCAAACTCGCTCGTAATATATAGTTCATATCCCAATTATTTGAATTTTGTTTCGGGCATACTAACTGTACTAAACAGAGTAAGTATGGTCATAAAAAGTTTGGTTTGAAAGCACCTCGAATCGAAAAGTTTTCATCTTCGTTCCTATTCAAAGCTGTTAGATCAATAGAAGAGCAGAGTCGAAAATCCAGAAGATTGTAAATTGACAATCTCCACAGCTCAGTAAAACAATTTTTCTTGAATAGTGTTTATCCTACCTTTTCACAGCTGCAAATGATCCTTATTATTATATAAGGATATATAAGGATATATATTTTTATTTTTTATCAATTTAAAGAAGTTGTACACAAATTAATAAGAGAAAAACAAGAAATAGATTGCATTTTGAAACGTACCTTACTCGGAAGTAAGCTTCTTGTGAATTAAAACGGCTTTTATTTACCCGAATTATTAATTTATTTTGTTAAAATAAATTAATAATCATTGAATAATCATTTGATATTAATGAAATTTTGATGACTATTTTTTAATCCTACACGATGCTTTCATCCTATCCATAAGCTAACAGCAGTACACTGTCACATTTCAGTAATGATGAACCTCATCAGCTACTCTTAAAATACTTACGTTTGTCGATCGCAAGAAATGAAAGTGAATGCAGGATCTAATATAAAGATGCCACTTTTATGATCTATATAAGTTAAAATATTTATATAGATATAATAATTAATATAAATATATTTTAATTAAATAATATATAATATATATAAATATATATTATATTATATTATATCGAATTATCGAATTATCGATATAATTCGATATTATATTATATAAAGCTGACATAAAAACGACTAAGTCGCTGTAAGTTATTAACGGCATATATGTTTCATTTCCTTTGGTAACTAATGAGAAAAAATAGGTCTTATCAAAGACAAGGATAGTTTTTTCATTTAAATTTAAAAATAAATTAAAATTTAATTTTACATTTATATATGGTAGTAGAGAAAACGATGGTGTATGTTAACTCATGTTTCTGTGAAATATCGAATATAATTTAATACAGATAAAATTATGATATAAAATATAATAATATATTTTATAAAGAATTTGCCTTCACATTTGAATTATAATATAAATTATGGTTGTTAAAAACAATGATAAACTTATTACTGACAAAGACATAAGTATAAACTAAAGGAATTGCTACAACTTAATAATAAAATTAAAAGCGATTTTATTTATGATAAATACTTTTAAGAGTACTTTAAATAATTAATAATTTATTTGATTTTTTCTTAATAATGTATCTAAAAAACGATTTTATTTGTAATAAATACTTTAAATACTATAAAGAGTCGTCTTAATCAAGACTCTAAATAAACAATTTGAGAAACAAAGTGTTCATTTTTAAAATATAATAAAACAAAGTGTTTTATTTTTCAAGTAGTACTAATAGTTAATTTTGACTCACAATTCGAGAAACAAACAACGTCTTGTACGGGTCATCAGTGGCTTTTGCATTCTGTTTCGGGTTCCCTTAATATAAAAATTTCGTGTTTTTATTAGATAGATTGAAATCAAAATATAGGAATGTAATGTCACCTACAATTTATTGACTGACAAATTAATAAAACAAGGAATGTGAAAATAAGGCAACCGTGATAGCTTATACTGAAATAATTTACAAATTGCAATTAACATTTAAAATACAATATTATTGATCTTTTACTTAAAATAAAATCTGATATTTTACTTATTTTTTAATTATATTTGATTTTATTTATTAATTATTACAAATTTATTCTATTATAAAATTAGATATAATTTTAAAATGTAAGCAATGAATGTTTAAAATTGTGAACTATAACTTTTGTAAATATAATTTTATAAATATTAACAGTCATAAATATAAATACTGAATAATCTCTCTAATATATATCTAATCCTTAATTATATAATACTTATATAATTATAAAATAAAACTTATAATTTTATATAGTATAAACTCGAGAAAGATATCGAGGAGGCAACCAAACTGTATATATATTTATTTATATTAAATATATATTTTAAATATAAAGAATATATTTTAAATATATTTTTGAAAAAAGTATAAAGACCCGACAAAAGTTATTTGACAATAATAGAATCAGCACAGTGCAAAATTTATTTGACGTTTCAGGCTACTCGCCTTTCATTAATTGTAATGATCCTGAACACATGACTTTTAAATTATAAGTGTTCTATAACTTAAATGTTCTATAACTTACGATTGTCTATAATCAATACCGAGCTGTGTATATATAATGGTGTTGCTTGATAGACTGGACTTTCAATCACCATGTCACTTCTAGACGACCACTTCTGCATCGAAATGATGAGTACCCGGCAACACTCATCAGTAGAATGAAGTACTCACTGCCCGTTTCGGTTGCCTGTGTGACATTGTGAATAAAGGTGTTTCCGACACTTTGCTTAATTGTCTGAGGCTTACGCTCTTTACCAGATCGAATTGTTGTGTGGACCATTCTTAAACACTGGTCAGAGGTTGTTGCTGAATTGTCGCTGCACTCGTTGGATCCTAAATGGATACGGCAGGTATAATAGTAGTGCACGGACGTGCTGAGTAGACAACGGTCCAGGATTTCTTACGAAATACGGCATTTATACTCAATAGTGTTGCTAGATAGACTAGACTGCGAGTCACGAGCTTCAGTCACTATGTCACTTCTAGACGATCACTTTAGCATCGATCACTTTCTCCACAATGTCACACAGGCAACCAAAACGATCAGTGGGTACTTCATTCTACTGATGAGTTTTGCCGGGTACTTGTAGCAATTTTAAAATTAAAAATAATTAAATAAAAATATTATATTTTAAATTTTTAAAATATAATTGTCAGATACTTTTAAATAAAAGTAAACGCAATCGTATTATATATTATTAAATACTGTTATATTTTACAAATATTTCATTTGCTATATATTTCATTATTATAAATACTTTTACTTACATAACGCGAGATCTTGTTCTAAACGATACGCGGCAAGTTCTGCTTTCTCTTTACGCTTAAATCCAAAAAGTAATCAAATGAGATCACAATTTTTTACACTACCTTTCGCTCTGCGCGTTCCTCTTTGCTTTCAACGATTAAGGAAGGCTGTTTCTCTGATGTGCGCTACAAAAATCATATTTTTGATTTGAACAGTTTTAAACATGTCTTATCGTCTTGAACCTCACCTCAAATGTATGCACGAATTGTGCAATGCCAGTATAATTTCTTCTCTTTTTCTCGTTACTTAATGTTTCAACTGGCGGTAAATAGACAACTGGTTCTCGAGCTGCAAATAACGCCAACAAGTTTGGTGGCAAAAATTGTGTCATCTACTAACAAGGATAAAAATTGTTTTTAAATAAATCTAAAAAATTGATATACATTGATATTATTATAATATATAATAAAAATACAAATTTATTTAACGTGGCAAATGCGTACAAGCTGTACGCTTACAAGTCCACTAACAAAAATGAAAAAGTCAAGCAGATAAATTGTTTAAATGGGATAGGATTTGTCCTTTGAAGCACGGCAAGGAAGTTGATCTTGTTCTAAACTATACGCGGCAAGTTCTGCTTTATCTTTACGCTTAAATCCAAAAATGTAATCAAATAAGATCACAACTTTTTCCAATATATGAGAAATATATCACAATATATGAGAAATATAAAAATATAATAAAATATAACAGCATTATCATATAACGTAATTCCTCCTAAATAATACATCCTTTGGTAATTGATAGGCTAAGCGTGAAACCTGGCAATTCAATGTAACGTTTTATTAAGTGGGAGATGGAAGCGAAAATTTGGACGGAGTAAAGCAAAATGTTTGATAGTAATCTAAATGGGTGAATAAAGAAGGACAGTGAGTTGGCGAGGAAAACGATCATTTATTATATAAACTAGAGCACGCTTTGAAACTTTTGGATCTCTTACGAAAAGAACATTGCTAAAACGTTTATACGAACTCGACAAAAGCGCCGTTTTTGTTATTATCAACTCTATTGGTTTGCATGAAAGTGTATCAAAACTTTGAATCTAAATTTTTGAACAGAACGTTTTACCTGCACAGGATAGTTGACTGCAGTTTATAAACACTAACAAACAAGTGTCTACCTGCATATAAGATAAATTAGTTTACGATACAAGAGATAAAATAAAAATGACGTGTTTTAAAAAAGAAATCAGGTTCTAAGTCTATTTAGTCATAGACTTACTGGTCAATATATAAACACATGTAGACCTTACGTGAAACAAATTTAAATGAACGTTATTCAGAAATATCAGTTCCACTAGATCTTATTAGACAAAGGCGGAAATTTGTAAACCATCACATAATTCGCATGCTCGTATGAAATAAAATAAATTCGGTTATATGTCGTTGGTGGTTGATATAAAACACTAATTGCTATTACACAACCCACATATCTTGTCTACAAGATAAAAATATGTTGCACAAAAAATTAATTTAATTTATATCATTAAAAGTAAAGGCAAAAGTTATTATTATTATTAGTATTACAAGTTATAGCCGTAAAAAAAATTTTTTTAAGGCTAAAAATCTTTTTTTTACCTTAAAAAAAATTTTGGTTTCTAATAAACATACAATAAATTCGATTACAAGATAAATTCGATTACAAGATAAATTCGATTACAAGATAAATTCGATTACAAGATAAATTCGATTACAAGATAAATTCGATTACAAGATAAGTTTGATTACAAGATAAATTCGATTACAAGATAAATTCGATTACAAGATAAATTCGATTACAAAATAAATTCGATTACAAGATTATTATTATTATAGTGTACAAGTTACTAGCTAAAATTGTCTTGATTGCTAAATACTTACAAGAGATATCATCAACGAGAAGATAACAAACAGAAGCAAATCGACTTTTTCACTAATCGACTAAAACAACAAACTTAACTACACCTTTAAAAATTACAATTCTGAAGCAAATCACATTTGGTTTAACGTATGGTTCGCGGACAACCATCAGATAAGCACTTGTGTTGCAATTGCAACGGCCCCGCTGCCGTCTGCAAAGGTTGCCGCTGCGCTAAGTCAAACAAGATATGCTTTAACTGCCGCGCACCGAGATGCAGAAACAAAACCTCTAATATCGACGCTACAATTCAATCCAACACGCAACTTGATAATCAACCGACGGATGCTTGTCAGAATGACTTTCGCAACGAGGAAATACCCAGCACCCCTAAATCAATAACCGACTTATTTAACGCAGTAATTCATTGGAGACCTAACCTAATAGAATTGCCACGTTGTTCCGCCAGTCACAAAATAGTCGAGATCCTGGCCAATTTATATTGGGAATCCTCAGAAGCCCAGGCCGACACTCGGACACTACTACAGAAAACAACGGTCTTCTCTCACTGTATTTTGCAAAGAATACCATCTAGAAAAATCTCGCTGATTCGCAAGACTCTCGAGCGAAGATTAGTCAGTTGGCAAAATAAAGATTACGAAACTCTTTATAACGAAGCTTTGTATCTGCAAAGTAATTTCGGATCCCGCAAGCCTCTTCCACCGAGAAGCTGGGTTAAACGTTATCAAGGCCTAGTAACAAAGGGCCAAATAAGAGCCAGCTCGACTGTGCTAGAAGACACGATTGAAACAAAAGCCCTGCATCCACAACATATCATTGATGGCACTTCAGTAATATCAATGCTTCAAGACTTACACCCCGAGGCACATCAAGCTGATCCAGATACCCTCTTGACTACCCCGTTCCCTGGATCCAAAGTACATCATCTCAGCCGGTTCTATGCTCTGGACGAAACACACATTATCAGATCGAGTAAAAAAACCAAAGGAAGCTCGGGTCCGTCCGGAATTGATGCTCGCTCATGGCTTCACATGCTGACAGATTTTGATTCGAACTCACTCAGCCTAGCCAAAGCACTTGCCAAATTCGCTATCTTCGTCGCAACAGAACCACTCACTCCAGGAACTTTAGATGCTTTCACCGCTTGCCGTCTGGTTGCTTTAGAGAAAAAGTCAGGAGGAATCCGCCCCATAGGTATTTGCAACACTGTCAGACGCATTATAAGTCGGGCCATTCTAGATATTGTTCGCAATGACATTCAGGACGTTGCTGGGTCTGTTCAATTAGGAGCTTCTCAAAAAGGCGGTATCGAAGTCGCCATCAGCACACTTAGAGATGAGTTTAACCGTCACGACGATCGCTGTATTTTGTCAATCGATGCTTCAAATGCTTTCAACCGAACAAACAGAGCGGTGGCATTACACAACATAGATTTCGTATGCCCGTCGCTTTCTCGGGCTCTTCGTAATGTCTACGCAAACCCTGCACAACTCATTGTGGGAAGTCAAAGCTTATACTCCACCGAAGGTTTCACCCAGGGCGATCCTTTTGCGATGGCTGGCTTCGCCCTGACCTCTCTCCCTTTGATAAAAGCAATTCAACGCAAAGTTCCGTCGGTCTTCCAAAAATGGTATGCAGATGACGCCAACTTTATTGGGACCACTGACGTTTTGAAACAGGTATGGGATGTGCTTCATACCGATGGACCAAAGTATGGCTATTTCGTAAACACACGTAAGTCTCACCTCCTATCACACCTTCATATTGATCAATCGAACCTCCCCGACCCCGAAATAAAAACTTCCACCGATGGAATCATCATTCTCGGCAGTCCAGTCGGGTCCAACGATTTTGTAAATGCAGCAACCGCAAAACTTCTGTCTACATGGACCACAATGCTGCAACGTCTCGATTATGTTGCCAAGGTAGATCCGCATGTCGCTTTTGCAGGATTAATCAACTCCGTCCAATTTAAGTGGACACACATAATGCGCACCTGCGACTGCTCAGCCACTATCTGGTCGGATCTGTCACACACTTTAATCACACAGCTTCTCCCAAACTTCGTGTCCTGGGACCTCGATGAAGACTGGAAGTCAATATTGTGCTCTCCTTTAAAATTTGGAGGTATTGGTATCGCGAACCCTGCAACCATAGCCACACTTGAATGCAAATCCTCAAACATGATAATTTCAACCTATAATTCTGGTTCAGGTGGCGATAGCCTAAGAGAGAGGCAGAAAACTATGCTTAGCGAAATCAAGACACTACGATCACTATCTCACCAAGAACGCCTCTCTAAAATTCCGATCTTAGCGATACCCGAAACCAGTAATCTGATCGCGCATGCTGCTCGCAGTGGAGCTTCTTCGTGGTTAAGTGCGCTTCCGCTCAAGCATGAAAATTTTCATCTTTCTTCGAACGAATTCAGGGATGCTTTGAACGCAAGGTATGGACATACTGATCCTAAGATTGGAGTTAGCAACTGCATTTGCGGCACTCGAGTCAGTGTGGCTCATTCCTTATCATGTAGACGAGGTGCTTTGCCTTCGATCCGGCATAATGCAGTCCGCGACATCATCTCACACTATCTTAGCCGCATATCTCACGGCGTAGCTTGCGAACCTCAGCTAACCGAGGTTCCTGAAAATATTACTTTCGAACGAACAACAACAACCCGTGATCCAAGCGCGCGTCTTGACATAGTTTGTTCCGGGCTACACGGTAGTCGATTTGAGCGAACATTTTTTGATGTTAATGTATTTGCTGCACCTGCTCAATCGAACATATCAAGGAAGCCTGAGTCTGTTTTCGAATACAACGAGAGTCGCAAGAAAGCCAAATACAGTGAACGGATTGCGCTAGTTGAACGAGGGTCTTTCATACCTCTTATTTTCTCCACTTCGGGAGGAATGGGCATTGAAGCTGAAAGATTAATCAAAACCACGGCTTCAAAACTGACGCATCGGTCAACGCGTTCTTATCCTGATCTAGCCATAAAGATGAAACGAGACATCAGTTTTGAAATCGCACGATCAGTTTCCGCATGCTTACGCTCGCCACGTTCCAGCTGTTCCAAACCTATTAATCTTATGACTACCCACCACAGCGAGTTTTGCGCTGTGCTCGAAGTCTAATTATGTCTTCTTCACTATGTCTGCGAATGCGCGACGGGAACCTAATTTCTGTAAAATTTACTTTTCTTTTTCAATAAAGTTATTATTCTTAAAAAAAAATTACAAGTTATAGCCAAATGGCTGTTTCAACTGATCACATAGGAAATAAAAAAGAAAAGAAAAGAAGAAAAAAAAAGTTAATAGCGGTTACATAATATTGTATACATTCGGAATGCCATGATCGTTAATCCACTGACGAAGTTGAACTTTAAATTGAGATAAGTCCTTGGTACATGCTATTTCTCCTGGCAACGTGTTCCAGGCGTTTAATGCTCGATGTGAGAGCCTAGCCAAACTCACTACTTTACCATGGGGAAACTTAAATAGTTTCAACGGGTGGCCACGATGCGTCTGAGAACAAACTTTAACATAGCACGAGGGAAAACCATCTATCCCATTTACCATTCGCCATAATGCAACAAGGTCTAGGTAATATAGCCTCTGACCCAAAGATGGTATCTTTAGAAATTCAAGCCGTTCACGATATGAATATGATCCATCCATACACATTCGAGAACCTCTACGAAGGATTGACTCTAGTCTATTGAACTCTTTCTTAGTGTATGGAAAAACTGCTTGCACGCAGTACTCTATATGCGGGCGAACAAGAGCGCAGTAAAGCCGTTTGAAGACGTATGGATTAATACGATTAAATGCATTTTTGACGCAGTACATAGCTCGCAAAGCCTTGCTATGAGCAAACTCTGTATTTGATCGGGATTTCAATGTCCTATGCACCATGACACCCAGATCCCTATACTCCATGACGACATTAAGAATTGAAGTTCCGAGGCGAAAACGACGGTCATCGCAACGCCTTCCTAATTTCATGTGGCCGCATTTGTCAACATTGATCTTCATACCAGTAGCCTCACTCCATTGATATATTTCATTAAGGTCTTCCTGCAGGGAAATGCCAAGCGGATCAATATCATCTACAGACCATATTTTGAGGTCGTCAGCAAAAGCAAGACAGGGACTCTGAATCCGCAGCAACAAATCGTTAAGGAACACAATAAACAGCAGAGGTCCTAGTACGGTACCTTGCGGAACACCACAGTAAACGCGTCTGGAAGTGGAAAGATGGGTGCCAACTCTCACCCTAAAGAAACGATGACGTAGGAAATCTTGAATCCAATTACACAACATTACAGGAATGCCGTAGTTAAATAGTAATGCTACCAAGCTCTCATGCGGCACCCGATCGAATGCTCTTGAAAAGTCAATGAATACCACATTAATTGATTGGCCGCGACTGACCGCCTCAACCCACATTTCGCGTGAAGTCAATAAGTTTGTTAAGCAGGAACGACCAGGGAGGAAACCGTGCTGAGAAGACGACATTATTCCGAGTTCCCTCAAGTGATGCCTGATCCGGGTGGCGATCAACTTTTCAAGCACTTTGCATAGAGAACTAGTCAGGCTGATTGGTCTATAGTCAGTACAAGCCGTTGCAATGGTTTTCTTTGGGATCGGAACTACGATGGCAGTTTTCCAGACTTCAGGAACACATCCACTGGTCAAACTGTTCTCAAAAATAGCAAGAAGGGAAGGAGCCAAATATCTAGATAAATTCTTCAAGAGAAACGGAGAAATGTCATCAGGGCCAGTAGAGCTAAATGGGTCAAGCTGATCAAGCTGACTTACAATCTCACTAATCGTTACTGGAAGAAAACGCGAAGATTGCTTTAATGCTACACCATGCGAAGTGATAGAAGCTCTTTGTGAATTATTTGTCGGTATCGAAAAAGACGTAGCAAGGCATTCCACAATACCACTCTGAGAAGTTATCATACATCCCTCCGCATTAAGGACATACTTGATTTCTGTATTAAGGGTTCTGTTGCGACGAACATAGGCCCAGAATAGTTTTGGATTCCGTGTTACATTATTAGCGATATACGATTCGAATGCACATCGTTTTGTTGCTTTCACTCTAGTACAAAGATTTCGAACATATTTATATCTGGC
This sequence comes from Pomphorhynchus laevis, assembly GCA_012934845.2. Lineage (NCBI taxonomy): Eukaryota > Metazoa > Acanthocephala > Palaeacanthocephala > Echinorhynchida > Pomphorhynchidae > Pomphorhynchus > Pomphorhynchus laevis. The sequence goes on from WNNJ02000308.1 coordinate 57,316, forward strand.
AGAGAAACTAGAATCAGAACGCTGAAGCTTCCATAAACAATTTCTTGAACTTATTAGTTGTCTGACGTTGGAATCTATCCATGCAGGTGACTTAGCAGCATAAGAGGATTCGCGCATAGGGGCAAGAATATCAGATAATTTATGTAGGTAATCAGTGATCATATTCAATGATAGCTTGTCCGTGTTCATAAAAGTACACGGGAATTGGTTGTAAACTCTCAAAACATCTTCTCTTCTCACTTTCGACCAATGATGTTTGTAAGTTTTTGAACAAGGTGGACAGAATCTGGAATAAGGGACAGCCGTCAAGGAGAGCAAGCAGTGGTCACTACTTCCTAAAGGAGGGAGATGATCAACTTTGATTATGTCTCCTACATATCTGGAAAACACCAGATCAAGTACCGAATCCGATCTTGAAGTTAAGCAAGTTGGTCGAGATTAAACACAGAAGTGACGAGATTGACCGTGAAACTGATGAGATTAAGTGCAAAAGTGATCCGCTTAAATGTAAACGACAAAATATTACGAAATTTTTTCGATCGATTGTATATGACGAGATTACTAGGAAAAAGATTAATAATAATACAAATTTATTTATATTGCCACTAGACCGGATATTTGCTCCGTGAATCCATTTTCGATCTGTATATAAGAAATTTCGTAACTTTTAATAATACAAATTTAATAATACAAATTTATTTAATGTGGCAAATGCGTACAAGCTGTACGCTTACAAGTCCACTAACAAAAAATGGAAAAGTCAAGCAGATAAATTGTTTAAATGAGATCGGATTTGGCGTTTGAAGCACGGCAGGGAGGTTGATTGGCGTATATGAATGAGCAGATGATTCCACGATAGATGAGCAGCCACCAGCAAGGAGCGGAGTCCAAAGGAGGTAGAGTAGTTTGGGACATGTAAAAGAAGGGAATTACAGGAACGCAAGGAACAGTAAACAGGACGAGAATTATCAAGAAAAGGAAGGTTGAGAAATGAAGGGGTATGAAAACTTACAAGGCGGAAAGCAACGAGAATAAGACGAATTTGAACCCGACAATAAATTGTAGGCAAATCGAGAGAATCAAGATTATTATTATTATTATTTAATTATAGACTTGGGCGTAGTAAATCGGATCGGGGCATTCTAATACTCATTGATAGTCCACACATAACTAATGCTCCGATTTCTTGACGCAATTTTAAGATTTCGTATTCATAGTTGCTGGAATTCTTTATAGTTAGTTTACGAGCGATTATTTGCAGGCAACGGTTAGCGTCTACACTTAGCCCGGCAGAACTTGACATTATAAATGGCAGGAATGTCGAATGTTCAATTTCCCGTATGCGCTAAGAATATTTGGCTTGCTTGCGTTGAGCATGAAAAGTGAATGCTGATTCAGTCGATTTAGTAGCATTCAAGGGCGCATCTACCCTATTACGGGTGTACCTTAAGGATCCCCACTTTCTCCTATCTTTATCTTGCTGCCTCTATAAACCTATTCAAAATATTTAAACTCGAACAACGTCTTGTGGTGTACGCTGATAACACCACAGCCCTGTTCACTGGACACAGATGTAAAGACGTAGTCTCTGACATCAGCCGTTTCTTTTTAAGATTAAAAGACCAGTTACCCAAGTCCAATATTATTTTAAACTCCGCCAAATCGCAGGTGGTCGTCTTTCATGGCACCCCTGCTACAAAGCAAAAACTTAAGAGATTAGCACTCTCTGCGCTCTCCTCCATATTTGCCTCTAAACCCATCCCTTCCTTCACAACTCGAGTAAAATACCTGGGGTTCACCGTTACGGTGAACTTGTCTGCAAAAGCTGACCTTGATAGACTCAAACGTATCCTGAAGAAAGCTAGGTGGGCCCTGAAACGGGCTCAGCATCTGTCATTGAAAAGGAAAACCCAGGTGCGCCTTTGGGGCACCTGGGCTATCTCGGGATTAGTCTTCTTTTCGAGAGAACGTCCCCCAGAGCAAAGACTAAGGTTTCTTAAGCTCTTCGTCTCTCGTTTACACAGCATAGTCCGCACCGACTGGATTCTTTGGGGGAGGGTGAAAGACCCCGGGTTGGTCAGTCGGAAAGCGGCGTGTTGGATCGGTTGGGGGCTCAGATCCACCTAGATTTGAGGCCGTGATCATGGAAGAAGACTTCACTTGCAGTATTGTCTATTTCCTTGGATTTTATGTAACGGACCTGTTATTTATTTATATATATCTTTTCACCATGTTTTATTTTTTATTAAGAAAATCTTTATTTATCTATTTATTTACAGCATGTATGAGAAACAGCGCATCTATTTGACCACATAAGTGTGTTGATAAGAATACATGATTATTTCTAGAAGCATTAGCTATAAAAAGAGGTACATCCACTAATTTAAGCGGAGACCAACCCAGCGCAGAGTTAATATTACATTGAACCCAGTTAAATCACAATTTTATTTAATCTTGTCTTTACTTTTATTTTAATTTAATTCACTTTATTTGTGAAAATGCTTCTTTAATTTTAAATAATTTTTTGCTTAACAATTGTCCCTGCAATTAAAATTTGTTTGGTTTAAATCCTTTCTTCTTTTGTTGTTGTATTGTGTATATATTTCGTTTCTTATTTTAACTTAACTGACTTAGTTACGCTAGTTTGACAGTACGCTAGTTTGAAGGGCGTATTCAGCTGGTTAACAATCCGTTCAATATCGTTTGAATCATTCCACCTGTCACATAATGAATTTTAAGATACTGTCGCAGCACGGTATGGATAGACTCTAAACGATATATCAAGTATTTGCATCTGTGAATCAGAGATATCTTTCTGTCATGCGTTATCGCGTCGTAGAGGTTCCTTGACCGTAATTAGACATAACGAGATACGAGATACACTATCTAGCTATTTGTCCACTGCATGTAGCTGTGTTGCCTTGGAACCGTGCTTGTCAGCAGTAGCCGAATGCTACAACTTTTTGATCAGAACGACAACTCGCACACCTGAAGCTCGAACAGATATTGTGTGAAACAGACTTTTTGGAACTTGGATGGAGCGAACGTTCATCGACGTTTGTATCTTCAATAATCTCGCTATATTCTATACCATTAAGTCCCCATCCGCTGCATTTGAATATCACGAAAGCAGAAAGCGAGCGAAATCTCGCTTTCTGCGAGATTTCGCAGAAAGCGAGATCTCGTAGTCTTCTTCCAAAAATTGACGAATTAAAACTCCGCATTGAGAATTCGCATCCGCTATTAGTTGCTATTACTGAAACATGGCTTCATGATAGAATTACTGATGCTGAGATCTGGATTGAAAATTATACATCTTATCGAGTTGACAGATCTATCTGCAAGGGTGGTGGAGTGATTATCTATGTGCATAATAGTTTAGTGTTTAAATTGCTAGATGTACGAGCGTCCGATGGAATCGAGTTATTGTGGGGTAGTGTATCTCTTCCTACCCTTGGTTCAGTGACTTTAGGCTTAATCTATCGCAATCCCACTTCAGATGTTTGTTGCTTGATCGATTACATTCTAGAGTTTGGTTCCAAACCAAATCTTTTTATAGTTGGTGATTTCAACTTAGCGACAGTAGATTGGAACACCTACACATCTTCTGTGTGTAGTCCGTCCACATCATTATTTCTTGATATGATTAACTCGCTAAACCTTACCCAACATGTTTCAAAATTTACCCGATTTTCCCAAGAAAATCAATCGCTACTTGATATTTGTCTAACATCGAATAAATACATTATACACAAAGTTACGTACTCCGATCCTTTGGGTAGGTCAGATCACTGTGTTCTCAATTTCTACTCAGATTTTACACGTCCTTCAGCTTGTAGATTACAACAGAATTCTTTAAATTATTTTAAAACTAACTTCGAACTTGTGCGTCAGAATCTATTAAGTATTTCATGGCTCAGTCCGTTTTATGTTGGGGTTGATAAGGCATGCTATCAGTTAGAAGCCACCCTTAAGGAATTACTCATACGATTTTCGCCCCGTAAAACCGTTGCAAATCGTATACACCATAAACCTTGGTTTGACAAAGAGTTAAGGAATGCTTTAAAATTAAAAAAAATGAAATTCCAGTTGTTTTCTAATAATAGTATTGATTACTGTAGGTATAAAGAGGCCAGAAATCGGTTCACATTTCTTAAACGCTTCAAACAATGTCAATTTGAAGAGAAAATTGCTCAAATGTCAATTCATAATCCTAAATCCGTATTCAATTATGCTAATTTCAACAACAAAAATAAACACATTGGTTCACTTGTTGATACTGATGGTTGCACATTGATTAAATATGATGACATAGCGAATGCTTTCGCTCAACATTTTTGCATAGGAGTTCGTAAATCCTCCTCCGTCACCAATGCCTCGTACTGTCCATCGAATATAAACATTCTTCAGATGTTTTCTGTTAATGATGTAGTGCTAGAGCTCAAGCGGCTTAAATCGTCAGGTTCTATTTGTCCTGATCGTTTACCACCGGTATTTCTCAAGAATATCGCTGATGTTATCGGTATACCACTATATTGGATTTGTGTCGCCTCCTTGTACTTCGGTTGTGTCCCGATGAATTGGAAACTTTCGTTGATAAGGCCCATTTTGAAGAAAGGTGATCCATCTTCAGTTGAAAATTATCGCCCGATAAGTCTAACGTGTGTATTCTGTCGAGTTTTGGAAAGGATAATATACCGCATTCTAAGCGATTATCTAGAATCCAACAAATTATTGTGTAACAATCAACATGGATTTCGAAGGGATCGCTCAACAATCACTAATCTCTTGATTGCCCAGAATAGCTGGGGTTCGTTAGTTGATAAGGGCTTTGATGTTGATATAGTATTTTTTGATTTTTCAAAAGCGTTTGATATGGTTCCACATGACATCTTGATTCAGAAAATGCGTGCTCTAAACATTGATCCACTTATTATTCGCTGGATAAAAGAATTTTTATCTAACAGATTCTATCAGGTTGTTGTAAATGGTTCTCTTTCTGATCCTTATCCGGTCAATGTTGGAGTTCCGCAGGGTTCGGTCCTCGGCCCATTGTTATTCTGTATTTTCATTAATGACCTTCCTTCCATTTTGAACTCACACTCTCTTTTATATGCAGACGACCTAAAAATTTGGCAGGCTATCCGGTCAGATTCGGACACGGTGCTAGTTCAATCGGATATCGACAGCATTTCCAACTGGGCTTATATGAATGGTCTGTCACTGAATATATCAAAGTGTGCATGTATGCGTCTACAATCACGCAGTCATAGTGTGTATCCAACTTATCATCTTGAGGATCAGAACATTAAAGTAGTAACTCGTCTTAGCGACCTTGGAATAGTAGTTGCGAATGATTTTTCGACTAGTTGGAATACTGAGTTGGCTTGCTCGAAAGCAAATCGAATGGTTGGGATGATTCGTAGAACTTTTAGTGTGTTGAGTCCAGTTTCATTTAGAGCACTCGCCAACGCATTTGTGATCAGTCATCTTACCTATGCATCACAATGTTCGTTCCCAAGAACAGTATACGAGAAAAGTAGAATTGAAAATGTGCTGCGCCGGGCAACAAAGCTCGTAAATTCAGTTAAAGCCTTACCTTATAATGAAAGGCTAAAAAAACTTGGTATGGTTTCTATAAGCGACCTTCGGTTTCGGCGAGATATGTGTTCAACATGGGAAGCTTTACACAAGGGAAATCACGTCTTAAGAGAATTGATGACTGTTCGGAAAAGTCGGGCTTTGCGTGGACACAATTTTACTTTAGCCCATCGCCGAGTTATACGCTCTAAAACTGTACAATTTGGACACCGAATCGTAGGTAAGTGGAACCGATTAAGTGAAGAAATTGTCAACTCAAGATCGGTTTCAGCATTCAAACATAAACTTTTGTGACTTTTGTTTGTGAGTCTTTTTTTCTTTACTTTTCCTTTTCTTTTTTTTAACAGTGCAACTGTGAGCTTTGCTCGTCTGTTTGTCGAAATAATAATAATAATAATAATGAAGAGTGAACCCGCTTCATCATCGGGTGCCCCTACGTCTTTCGACAACGCGATCTTGTGGCTTTGACGTGTGCTTACAGAGAAGTCAATAGAGAGTGCATGCTCGAGGTTTGAACCCCGTACATAGAGTTTGCAATGCACACGCCTCCACCATTCGGCCACGCGGGGCTACTTTTATTATTATTATTATATAATAATAATAAAATACGAAGAACGAATTATTGATATTGAAAATACATCCTTTTGTCAATTCGTAGTTTCGACCAACGGCGCTCTTGGACCGCCAGCGTCTGCTTTGCTGAAAAACTTAGCTAAAAAAATAGCAGATAAAAAAGGAACGGACTATAGTGATGAGATGAGCGTTTTGCGCACATCAATCGGCATATCTTCGGCTAGAATGGTATTGGCTTGCTTAAGAGCACAAAGATCAGAGATCCTGGCCATTCTGGCAACATTCCAATACGGAAACGGTGATTACATCAAATGAATACTTATTTTAATTTTGTTTGTTTTAAATTAGCCCATTTGCGGGATACCTTGAATGTAATTTTTGAAATAAATCAGGTATATATTAAAAAAATATTTAATTATTATTATTATTATTTAATATAATCAACTAACAACTACTTACAAATTATTATTACAACGTACATACAACGATCACACACAAACTATCTAACAAGTATTATGCCAAAAGGAAAACCTGCTTCCTTTGCAAAATGTTGTTCATGTAATGAACCTAATGCCAGATGTAAAGGCTGTAAATGTGCAAGATCAAATGAGAGTTGTATTAACTGTCAAGCACATCTGTGTTCGAATAAAGTACAATCCAGTATATTTCAAAAAATACGACAACCTCTGACTCGTACAGCTAGCATAGAACAATATACTTCAAGTGAATCACAAGATCTTGCCTTGATTTCAAGTCCATCAAATTCCGATAGACAAACAACATTTCAAAAAATGATCGACGACACATTCTACCAAGTGATTCATTGGATTCCGAATCTGTACTCATTATTAAAGTGCAACGTTAGTGATAATTTTGTTGACAAGTTAGCTGAATTATTCTCCTTAGCTGCATGTGATATACCTAACATGGCCTTACACCTCAAGACAGTAACTGTATTCTGTCAATTGATTTTACAAGCGACGCCAAAATCAAAAGCCAAAGTTATTCGATGTAATGTAGCCCGTAGGTTGATTCTTTGAAAATAAGATTGATGACTTACTTCACTAGTCGTCCATTCTGCAGGAGGAAAAAAGATTTAAGCATGCAAAACCAAGAAATGAATTAAAATGGATAAGTTGTTTCCAAAATCTACTAAGTAACGGAAAAACTAGCACAGCCATGAAATTACTGGAAGATCCACAAGAATATGGAAAAATTTTACATGTAAATGACGAGATTGGTAGGACTAATGTCATGAAAAAACTTGTTGAATTACATCCTGTGAGTAAGGCGACCGACGAATCGGTTCTTCTCTCCACACCTCTGACCAGAATCGGTTTGGTACCTACATTGCGATTTCTAGATATATCTGAAACTGACATCAAAACAGCAAGTAGAAAAACTCAGGGATAAAGCGGGACTATCAAGTGTTGATGCTTTGCAATAGCGCTCGATGTTAAATTCATTTGGAAAAAGTTCAAGTAAACTTCCATCGCCCAATTTAGAATCATCATCGCAACTCAGCCACTAGATAAAAATGTCCTTGAGGCACTTAAGGTAAGCCGATTGATAGCACTGGATAAAAATCCGTGTATTAGACAGATAGGCATCGGAGAAACATTACGTCGTATAATCGTCAAGACAATTGCAGAAAGAATTAAGGGTGATTTACAATCTGTGGTGGATAATGAACAGTTATGTTCAGGACAAAGATGCGGGATTGAATTTGCAATTCATTCCATCAGAAAGATGTACAACGATAACCCAAAAAACTGTATTTTACAACTGGACGCATCGAATGCATTTAACACTGTCAACAGAGCAGTCGCATTGAAAAATGTTGATAAGATATGTCTATCATTTTCCGTGATTCTGCGCAATATGTATTCGAGCTCGACCTTACTGACTGTCGAGGACGATTTAATTCCATCATCGGAAGGGTTCACGCAAGGCGATCCCTTAGCTATGATAGCGTATGCAGTAGCGTCAATACCAATCATCATGACCTTGAAGAAACGGTTTCCTAAAACCACGCATAGATAGTATGCAGATGATGCGCACATTGTCGGTGACGCTCACACACTCTTCGACGTTTGAACCTGCATACGAGATATTGGCCCAAAGTATGGCTTCGTCCTAAATGAAGAGAAATGCCAAATATTGGTTCATAGAGATAATAAAGATTATACGTGTTCGCTATTTGAAAAACAAAAGTTGCAAATAACTTCTAATGGATTGAAGGTTTTGGGAGCCGCAATTGGTACGGAATCATTTATGGCTCAGTTTATGACACGAAAGATAGATACTGGACCAAAAGTCTTCAAAACTTGATCTTAGTAGCAAATGAAAATCCTTATCTGGCATACATAGTTTTTACACAATCCTTTCAATTTAAATAACGATTTATTCAACGAACATGCCCAGTATAAGAAACTCAATTTAAACAGCTTTCGCATTTCATTGTCAATGAAGTGATTACGTCCATGATTGGCATTCGATTCCTTCAGTCCCACATTGACATCATTCAGTTATCTCTACGTTATGGTGGACTTGGAATTTCGCTGCCGGACACACCACCTGAACTAAACCTAAAGTATTCGATTCGTTTGTGCAGTATCCTTTCTGAAAATATTCCTGTAACTCAAATCAAGGCAAAACAACAGGAGAAAGCTTTAGAGATATCAAAAGAGCGTGACATCGATTTTCAAAAGCAAGCACACGAATTAAAATTTCATAATGAAGAGGCATACCATAAAATGTTGTACGCAAGCTTGAAGGGAGCGTCAACATGGTTGTCCGTTAGAGCATTAGAACATCGTCATCACGCCTTGTCTAAAAATGAATTTCATGATGCTGTAGCAGCAAGATATGGTTGGTCACCTCCAAATGCACCATCAACGTGTCTTTGCAATGCCAAATTTGAAATTTCACATGCACATTCTTGTCAAGTAAGTGGATTACCATTAATTCGTCACAATACCATATGTTATTTGATCACCGCTGAGCTAAATATTTTATCTCTCACTGCTGCTCGAGAGGCTGTGCTTACCGTAATATCCCCGAGTGTAGTGTTTGAAAGATCAACGACGTCCAAGAAACAAGGAGCACGACTAGACATTGAATGTTATGGGTTATTTGGAAATCGAACGGAGCGATCCTTAATGGATGTATGTATATTCAACCATCTAGCTCCTTCGTATTCTCTTGGCAACCCTAATTCACACTTCATGTACCACGCACAGAGAAAGTACGCAAAGTATGGTGAACGAATTGAGTGTTTTGAAAGAGCGAGCTTCAATCCATTGATTTTTGCAGCTAATGGAGGAATAGATGGTCAAACCGACCAGGTACTCAAACATATGGCAAAAAAGAAGGCCTTCAAATTTCACATGCGCTATGAAGAGTGCATCCGCAATTTACGATGCAAAATCGGCATCAGCCTAGCCAAATCAGCATCCATGTGCGTGAGATCAGCACGTCGTAACACACCACAAAACAGATCCACATTGTTATGAAATATTGGGCCCATTTGAGGGTAACCTAACTTGTAAATTTTACTTTTTGATAATAATTATTATTAAAAATTTTTTATATAATCATGGGCCCATTTGCGGGAACCCCTCAAGTGTTTGTTTTATATTATTATTAAATGTAATAAATGCTCTCTTAAGAAAAAAAATTAATTATTATTTAATTATTAATTATTATTACTTTTTGAATATTAAAACTGGCTTGGTGAGGTTTTTTTTCTTTAAAATTGTAAATTAAGGCCCATTTGCGGGAACCATATTTTTATTATTAATATTTTAATAATAAAAATATTATTATTTAATTTCAAAACAAATTCTGCGTTCTTCAGAAAGAATACGACTGAAGCAGGGACGTCGAACAATACAATAAAATAATTATGTGTAAAGGCTCATTTAAGGGAACCTAAAATTGTAAATATTTTAAGAATAAATATTATATTAAAAAATTATTTATTTAATGCAAAAAAAATATTTAATGCAAAGAGAATTCTCTTTCATGCAAAGAGAATGAAGCTCGATTAGATGTCAGCTGCTGCGGTCTCGCTGGGTCACGATATGAGCGAACGTTTATTGACGTTTGTATTTTCAATCAGCATGCCATATCGTGTCAGAGTGAACCTTCAAGTGCTTTCGATTACAATGGGCAACGTAAACGTTCAAAATACGATGAGCGGATAATTAACGTAGAGCGTGCCGTTTTCATTCCAGTCATTTTCACGTGATCTGGTGGTATAGGTCCCGCTGCGATGTCTTTCTTACGCACACTGGCTAAGTTAAAATCCGTAAAGACGCAAACTCCTTATGCTGATTGCATATGTAAGCTAAAAAGAAAAATTGGTTTTGTTTTATGCAAAGCTGCCTCGAATTGTATAAGAGGCGCACGATCGACGAGCCGGGCTGCTGTTAAGAAAGTCACATTCGTTGACTGTTGAAATCATGAATCGCTTATATGGTTGAACATTTTTTCTCTTATTCTTTTTCAAAAAAATTATTTATTTAATGTGGCAAATGCGTACAAATGTGATCTCCTGGCTATGCATCGTATTGTTCATCAAGTAGAGCCGTACCCATCAGATTTTATAGTGTTTAATAAGAGAATGGGAAGTAAAGGACACCAAAAAATTGGTAGTTTTGAGTCACGGAAGATTCCCATAATTTCCGACATTCACATTGAACGATCAACGCGTGGAATCGTCTTCCTAATAACATCGTGGACATATCCGATGCTAAATCATTCAAGGTACAACTTATGCGTTGAATGAGTTGCAAAACATACTCCTCAGCTGTTGAACTACCCGTGGTGTTAATCGTTTCTGCGACAAAGATTACTAATGTGCATTTTTATATCTTTGTCTTTTTCTATTTTATTCTTTTGTAGTTATCTGTGAGCTGTCAAAACAGCCATCTGGCTATAGACCTGAAATATAAATAATAAATAATAAAAATTATAAATAATTTATAAGAGAAGGGATTAAACGCAGAAAAGACGAAATTGAATACAAAAATGACAAGATAAATAGCAAAATTTACCGGGGATAATTCAAAAATAAAAAGGTTAAATGCAAAAATGTCAACGTTAAATAAAAAAGTAACCAAGTAAAATGCAAAAGTTACCTGGTTAAATGCAAAAATAAGAAGGGAAAATGTAAGTGACAGGGTAAAATGCAAAATTGACCAGGTTAAAAGTAAAAAAAGTTAAATGCAAAGATAAACAGATTAAATAAAAATGATACCGGACTATAGTAAAAGTGGAGAGGTTAAATGTACATATAAGCAAGTTAAATGCAAAAGTGATCAGGTTAAATTAAAAAGTTCCTGGTTAAATGCAAAAATGAGCAGATTAAATGCAAAATTTTTGATCTAAATTTCTTACATTTACAAATATGATATTATTATAACAAACAGCAGCAAATGAGCTACAAGCTCGTGTCGCTTACAAAAACGTCAACAAATTATTATTATTATTATTGAGTACAAGACAAAGCCGCAAATGGCTGTCCAGTCTGTTCACTGTTGATATAGAGGGTATGGCGATGTCCACGACAATTTGTAGTTCTAAACTTTGTAACATTAGTGGAATATTCTTCAAAGGATTTGACAATTGCCCATATTGACAAGAGATCAAGATACAGTAGTTTTTGTCTCATTGAAGATAAACTTAGCAAGGATAACCTGTCCTCATACGAATTCGAATTATGAAAACAAATTCGAGACCAGCGACGAAGCACGGATTCAAGATCGGAAATTTCTTTTTAGTACATGGAAATACAGCTTGAATGAAATACTCAAGAAGTGGACGAACCAAAGAACAATAAAGGAGTTTAAAGACAAAGTGATTCATTCTCGAGAAGCAATTTTTGATGCAATACAAGGCTCGAAATGCCTTACTGCGAGCAAAGTCAGTATTCAAAGGTGTTTACGTGTCTTGTGTATCATTACACCCAAATCATTTTGTTCCGGCACAATAGTAAGCATCTTTCCTCCAATGTGGTAACTATGATCGATCTCAACCTTACCTAATCTCATACATACGCATTTACTTATATTTAACTTCATCTGCGTTGCTTCACTCCATTTATAAATGCGGTCAAGGTCGTTCTGCAGCAGTTTATTATCTCTAGTGCATCATAGTTTTATATCATCGGCAAAGGCTAAGCTTTGGATACTTAATAATAAGTCATTTAAAAATGTGATAAAAAGAAGATAACCCAATACAGTACTCTGAGAGACTCCACAATTTACATATCTTGTAGTGGAAATGTGGCTCCCTACACTAACTGTGTAGAAACGTCGACTAAGAAATTCCCGAACCCGATCGCGGATGGTACAAGGAACACCATAGCGAGATAACAAATTAATAAAACATGAGTGCGGAACTCGATCGAATGTCATTCAAAAATCTAAAAAGATAACGTCGACCAATTTACCTGAGCTAGTCGCCTCAGTCCACAGTTCTCGGGCTGATAACAGGTTAGTTATCATAATAGTTGAATAGTTAATTAATTAGTTCTCGGGCTGATAACACAACGGCTTGGAACGAAAACTGTGCTGTGAATTTGTAATAATTCTGTGCTCATCTAAATGATGCAAAATTCTACGGGCAATCAATCTCTCCAGAACTTTACATATGGAACTTATGAGGCTCTTATGTATATAATCTGAGCAAGATGATCATATCGATTCTTTGAGAATTGCGACAATAATTGCAGACTTCCACGAATTAGGAACCCAGGAGTTGGAAATACTGTATTGGAATAGTTTGGCAAGAAATGGAGCAAGACATGAAGACAGAGTTTTTAGAAGGAACGAAGAAATGCCATCCGAACCTGTTGAGCTATGGGATTAAAATTTCTTAAGTACGCCTTAACTTCACTGGAATATATTTTAGAAGTTGTTGATCGTTGTGAAACAGCTCCTAATCTTCAATTAATATTAGTTTTCACAGAATAATCGTACGAAAGAGAAAAGCCGGAAGCTAGAGCTTCAGCGATTTCAACTTCATTAATCAATACACCATTCACTGTATTAATAGAATTGATTAGAGAAGGAATAGTTCTATTGCGGCGAACATATGCCCAAAATTGTTTAGACTGTTCTTATAAGACTTCAAAGGATTTGACAATTGCCCATATTGCCAAGAGATCAAGATACAGTAGTTTTTGTCTCATTAAAGATAAACCTAGCAAGGATAACCTGTCCTCATACAGTAGTTTCGAGTCAGGATAGTTGAAATAGCTGAAGCTCTAGCTTCCGGCTTTTTCTCTTCCGTACGATTATTCTGTGAAAACTAATATTAATTGGAGATTAGGAGCTGTTTCACAACGATCAACAATTTCTAAAATATATTCCAGTGAAGTTATAATATTCCAGTTAGAAATTCTAAGCTGCTAACAAATAACTATTTACATTCCAGATTTCAGTTCCAGATTTCAGTTCCAGATTTCAGTTCCAGATTTCAGTTCCAGATTTCAGTTCCAGATTTCAGTTCCAGATTTCAGTTCCAGATTTCAGTTCCAGATTTCAGTTCCAGATTTCAGTTCCAGATTTCAGTTCCAGATTTCAGTTCCAGATTTCAGTTCCAGATTTCAGTTCCGCTCGCTTCGCTCGCGGAAAATCTTGTCCACCAAGATTGTAAAACAATCAAACTACAATCTTAGACGACAACCAACGACAAACTTCGACGACAACTAACGACAACCATCCGCTTGACAATTATCGACAACCATCGACAACCATCGACGACATCCGCTCGCTACTTACAACTAACGACTTGCAGACTAACGGAGTTTAAACATTCTTGATTATAACTAACTAATTAACATTTTATTATGGCAAAGAGAAAGCTAACTAAAAATGTCGGCCAGCAACTCAAGTCCGTCAAGGAAGCTTACATCGAAAAGCAAATTGGATGCGACAACAAGAACTGCAATGTTTGGACTCACGTTGCCATTCCTTTCACTGACGAGGACAACGTTTTAAATCGGAATTTCCTCTGCGGCTTCTGTTGTGCTGCCCTCGTAGGTAAGCTAATGAATAATGACCACTCAAACGGTGGAGACGTTCTGAACGCGAACAAAACAGATTTGTGCTTAATAAATAAACTTGATATCTCTCAGTCGACTCAGACCGCTGTTATACATGGAACATCAACAAACGACAACATATCTTCCAATCTATCGTCGTCATCCGTTTGCTTACTAACTCCTTCGTCATCTATGAAACCTGTTCTTGAAACTTCTCGCACACACTCCTCCTTTAACTACGGATAAAACTTCCCATAATCTTCATCTTCCTAAAAATGCAAACAGTAAAGGCCTTCATCTCGTACCTCATTTTTACTATTCATCTCCACATCTAAATACATATCATACTTCTTTCTTCTCTTCACGTACTCCTTACTCTACCTCTACCGTATCACTTCTCAATAATTTACATCCTTCTGTCAAAATTATCTCCAGTAACATCTCCGTTCAACCTATTCAACAATCCACTTCTGTCACACATGCTCCAACCGTATCACCTCTCAATAATTTACATCCTTCCGTCAAAATCATCTCCAGTAACATCTCCGATCAACCGATTCAACACTCCACTCCTGTCACACATGCTCCAAACTATCTTAAATCTTCACTTAGCACCACTGTCATTCCCAAGTTTATCTGCTCTTCTGCCTGGTCTATCTTAGCAACCATTCTTTCTGATAATAATCCATCCCTCTTCAATAATATCGCTCCTGTATCTTTGATCCGTTTAAACAAATCCACTAAATCCAATCATCTCAGTCCTCCACTCCTAAGAATTGTTTTCCGACATAGTTCACATGCATCCTTGGTACTTTCCCAACGTTTTAAACTTCTTACCACTTCGTCTACTAGTCGTATCTTTCCTGACCGCTCCCCTTCTGATATTGCCCAGCTCAATTTAGCTCGCATTGAGAAACATCGACGTGAAACAAACGGCGAGTCATCCTTATCTATACGTCAAATCAATGGAAATTTTCACGTTGTACACACAAGGCCAAACGTTCGATGGCGTCCCATCTCTCCCCCTTGTCTTCTTCGCTAGTCGATCTCGCTCCTAAGCATACTTTTCGTCTTAGTCTATTCAACACTCGCTCCATTCTTCATAAAGCTGATATGCTCCTTAATATCTTCGATCAATTATCTATCGATATTCTCTGCATTACCGAATCCTGGCATTGTGACTCTGACGATCATGCTATTTGTCCTCTATGTCGCTCTGGTTGTTCTTTAGTTGAATCAGCTCGTTCAATTGCCTCTCATACATCTACTGATTTTAACCATGCCGGTATAGTTGCCATTGCTCGTCACCCAATGTCTTTACGTAAAATTAACGTTAACATCCGTTACACCTCGTTCGAATTACTCATATGCAGATTATCAACTCCTTTCCCTCTGGAACTTGTGATTGTATACCGTCCAGGTTCAGTTGCCCCCTCACGTATCTTCTTTAACGACCTTGCAGATCGTATGTCTCACTGTTCCTTGTCATATACTCCTTCTTTTGTTCTCGGTGACATTAACATTCGTCTTGATCGCCCGTCTGACTCTGACTCTATCACTTTAACTAATCTTTTTTCTGATTTTAACTATAAATTACTTTCAACAAGCCCAACTCATATTCTCGGCGGTGCTCTCGACATCATTGCTGTCCCTATATGCTTCAATGACTATACTTCCTTGTCAATTACTGATCTCGGTTTGTCCGATCATTTCCTTGTCACTCTTACTCTTACTCGTCCCCATCCTCCGTCTCGGCCTCCACCAATATCCACACCAAGTCGACCCTGGAAACTTCTCGATATCCCTATTCTCTGCACAGCCTTACTCAATTCTTCACTCTTTTCACTTCCTCTTAACTATCTCTATCCCGATGATCTCTGCATTCTGTTTGATTCTGAACTTATGCCTATTATCAATAAACTTCTGCCTAGTCGACTCCGACGCTCTCAGCGCTTGCGCCATGCTCCCTGGTTCGATTCTGACTGTAGTCTTTCTAAGCGTCGACTCCGTCACTCTTTCCGTGTGTATAATCGCTTTCTTAAACGTTCTCCCAACTCACTTCCTCTAAATCTTCGTGATTCCTACTTTTCTCTACGCCGTTCACATCTTATTCTTATAAGTACTAAACGTACTATCTTTTGGCGAAATCAACTCGAGTCATCTTCCAACTCTAAATCTCATTGGAAAATCTTAAACTCAATTCTTTCACGATCATCTACTTCTTGTAATATAAATCCTGATGAATTTTCTTCTTATCTACAAGCTAAGCTATCTAATTTATTTTCCCTACTACCCGTAGCCCTCTTGTACCCACTATTCTCTTTAAATATTTCCCTCCCAGAACTATTCCACCTTCTTCCAGTTTCGTCTGATAAAGTTTCTTCGGTTCTACTGTCATTACCTAATAAAACATATCCTTCTCACACAATTCATACTCACTTGCTTAAAAATATCTGCTCCCTTCCTAACCATTTTGTTCAACTTGTCCATCCGTAGCCGTATATTTCCTTCCATCTGGAAATGCCCCACTGTTCGTCCTCTCATCAGAAAGCAATCTTTCAACTCATCACTATCTTCTTTGTACCGCCCTATCTCACTTATCCTAACCCCTTCTAAACTCTTTGAGCGTCTCGTTCTCAAGCAAGTTAATACATATCTCTTTTCCTCCAGCTTATTTCCTCCTTTCCAAGCCGCTTTTCGCTCTAATTACTCTACTAAAATTGCCTGTCTTAAAGTTTATAACGGCTTACTCATATCGCACAATCATAAATTATGTAGTGTCATAGTTTCTATTGATCTATCGTATGCTTTTGATATCGTCAATCACTCAATTCTTCTCCATCGCCTTTATCATGATTATGGCTTCTCTTTACCCACTGTGTCATGGTTTTCTTTATATCTATCAAACCGTACATTTGACATCTATTCTAACTCTTCTCTCTCCCATCCTTCATCCATCCCGTCCGGTGTTCCATAAAGCTCCGTATTTGGCCCAATGCTTTTCTCTCTCCTGCTCGGTGACTTGTCTTCGATTTATCATAAATTTAAGTTCCATGTTATGCAATATGCTGATGACATTCTCATCCTTGCTCATGCACCTGTTTATCGTATTCATGATCTTAGTGTTTCTGTTTCCAGCTGTCTTGTCTCAATTTCCAACCATCTTTCTTCCCTTCGCCTTTCTCTGAATCCTGATAAATCTAAAATTATGTGGATCCTACCTCGAAGCTTCGTCGTAGAACCTCCTCCGTATCACTAAATTCTACAATTCTTCCTATCGTTGATAATCTCGTTTTCCTAGGCTTTCATTTCGACAACCGACTTTCACTTAAACCTTTCGTTAGTGATAAAGTACGCCCATCTACCTTGATACTTCGCAATCTCCGTCAAGTTCGTAGATTGATCGATTTTCCTTCTTGTATGACTCTCATGTCGTCTCTACTTTTTTCTAGACTCGATTATTGTCTTAGTCTATTTTCTAACTCACCTAAATCCACTCTTCTTCCCCTACAACGCATCATCAACGCTGCCGTTTGAGTTCTCCTCCGTCTTCGTCGTTTTGATCATACATCCCACTATCTTGTTTTTCTTGATTGGCCTACCATTTATTGTCGTGTTCAAATTCGTCTTCTTATCATTGCTTTTCGCCTTATAACTTCTCATACCTCTTCATTTCTCAACATTCCTTTTCTCGACAATTTTCGTACTGTGTATTGTGCTCTGCGTTCCCGTAATTCCCTTCTTTTACATATCCCAATCTACTCTACCTCTTTTGGCTTCCGCTCCTTCGTCCTGGCTGCTCCTCTCTTGTGGAATCAACTGCCTATTCATATCCGCCAATCAACATCTATGCCGTACTTCAAACGCCAAATCCAATTCTTTTTCAACAATTAACTAATTACCTGTGACTTTTGATGTTCTTTTTTTGTTTGTTAGTAGTCATGTAAGAGTGCATTTTGCACGCATTTGCCACGCTAAATAAATTATTGTATTATTATTAATCACAATAACTGCTGCGAACTCATTCCGCTTTCTTAGCTTTAGTCTTGTACATAAGTTTCGTATTAGTCTATAACGAGGAATTTGATTCGAATCTTAACGTGGCACGCGCCCAAGGTGATTACGAGTTTTCAATATAAGCGTAAGATCTTTATCAAACCAAGCGGGGAATTTTGATTGTGAAGAAATTGCACGTGTTGGAGCAAATGTTTCTAATATATTCATTAGATAATCCAAAATCTGATTAAGTAGTACCTTAACTTCACCGATAAAAAATCCAATCAAAAAGAAGTCGCAAATTCCTTCATTCCGCTTTGATGTCTTTCTTGATAGCATCACTATATACACTACGAGATATAACAATGCACCTTAGTGCATTCCACTCATTATTTACCTTGGTTGCAAATCGATGGTGAACTGGAATTCTTGTAGTAGGCTTCATTAATTTCTACACATGCCCACGAGTTTATCGTCTATCATTCACGTATAGTAAGCTGGAGAGACACCCATATCTATCGAAAACAATTTTGACTGCAGTTGATAAATCAATGGCTGATCTGCGATATTTTAAAGTGCCAAGACGTATAGATGTCAAAAGTTTAGCAAATCTCACATTAAAGAAATTCGGAATCATGTGTAATTCTTTACGTGACAGGTTCTCAATGTCAAGGGATTCCCTAATAGTCTGCGGATAAGTTACAGGTAAACCGTATTTAAGGAAAGGTAGAATATATGAGAAAAATAGTAGCTTGAACATTGTTAGACTTATCCGATCAAAACACTTAAAAAGCATCCATAAAATACGACGTAAATATAGTGTGGACATTAGTTTTTAAGCTACTGGTTATCATCACACCAAGATCTTTAAATTCACTTACTTGGATTATCTGATCGAACCTATCTGATACGATGAGTTGAGTTAAGAGCCAATGGACATGTGCGCACATATAGGGGGGTTAACCCTCAAACCATTTTCTGATGCACATTTTTCTAGACATGTTAGATCATCTTGATGGATCTTAATGTCCCTCTCATCTCTAATAAGCCGCCATTTCTTAACATCGTCAGCATACATAACGACATCAGAACGAATTATAGATGCAGATCATTGATATAGATAAAAAGAAGTAGTGAGATAACATCACCCTGTAGAGCATCATAATGAATAGCAAATGAGGTGGACATGTCTGCACCTACACGTACTCTGAAAGATGTGAACTTAAGAAATTCGCAATCAAGACGACATACATTGGACAAGCACTAAGTGACGTCAATTTGTAAATGATATAATCATGAGGAATTGAATCGAAATCATGTGAGGAATCTACGAAAAATATATCAGATTGAACTCGTCCATCTAATGAAGACTGCCATAAGTTGGAAGAAACAAAAAGGTTACTTATAGTTAATCTATTTGGTCTGAAACCGTGTTGTGAGTCAGTGAGTTACCGTTGCTTTCCAAATCAGAAGATATGTTTTTGACTATTAGCTTTTCAAGCAACTTACAAATAATTCATGTCAAGGCAACTGGGCGATAGTTCTTACATACTTGTCGATCTGTCATTTTATACACTGGAACTACAATGGACTCCTTCAAATGTGAAGGGATTAAAGATTGGATAATAGAAAACTGAAACATACGGAAAACATGAATATATTTGAGGATAATTTTTTCAAAAGAATTGCGGGAAGTCCGTCCGGACCGGCAGCGATGTTCGGTTTTAATTTACAGAG
Source organism: Pomphorhynchus laevis (assembly GCA_012934845.2). Lineage (NCBI taxonomy): Eukaryota > Metazoa > Acanthocephala > Palaeacanthocephala > Echinorhynchida > Pomphorhynchidae > Pomphorhynchus > Pomphorhynchus laevis. The sequence goes on from WNNJ02000308.1 coordinate 77,276, forward strand.
AAGCTTCAAAACATGGTCAGCACAAAACGACAGATTAGATCGATCGAATGCTTCTGAACCATTTTCTGATTCAGAACTACACGATGTAAGTGAAACAGCAAAACATCGATGAGAACTCCTGGGCAAATAAGTTCGCCATTACACTATTACACGTGACCTCGCCTTGAAAATCATCATTCAACGATACTAGTGGAATATTCGAGCCGCTGATTTTGCGAATGAGAGAATAAAACCTTGTCATCCATTGAACTCAATTTCTCCTCAAGCTGACGACGCTTCGTCGTCTTAAGAATGGTAAATCTATTCCTAATTTATTTAAAAGACTCATAAGATAATTGTCCACAACGAAATAAAATCCACGCATGTTCACGTGCGCGCAAGTGATACCTGAGAAGCCCATCGAAGCAAAGACAATCTTCCTTGTATTTGTAACTTAGTAGAATGCAATATCAGTAAGTTAGAGTGTGCTTTCAAAAACATTCCAAGCCTCATCAATTCCGCATATATACGGATCTGGCCATCTAACCAGATTCAATCTGTAGATAATTGCGCGAAATCAGTTTTCCAGAAATTCATAGGCTTACCTTGCAGAAGACTGACCGACGTTGCATTAAAGGCGCATTTAAATGGAAAGAACAGTACGCAATGATCGCTCATACCCAGTCCTGAAAGATAATCTATGTGAGTAATAACAGACTTAAGCAAAGACAAGACCACATCTAGCTAGGCAGACGACTGGCTAGCAAATCGGGTTACCTCACGTACATGCTGATGCAGACCACGGTTGTGTAGAACATTCAATAAAACCGAGTCCGATGCAATGAGAATAGGAGACGAAAAAGGGTCCCAATCTGTTAAGGGAATATCCAGATATATTACGATTATATATTTTTTCTGCTGACCGCAGAGCTAAAAAAAGTTCTATTAAATCATCGCTACTTGCCCCATTTGTGGTTTTTATGATAATGCGCATTGGGCCTTATCCTAGAATTCTCATAAATATTTTTCATAGCGTGGGCCATCTCAATCGCAGACGACGCCGAACTACCCGAAAATTTACAATATGCAGATCTATTTCTCCAGATTCTATCCGAGCATTTAGCTCAGTCCGAGCAACACGCCAGATGCAACGCTCAGAAAAAGGCATATCTGTCAACAACCGAAATGACGACTGCCTTAGTTTTGATCTGCACTTTAACAACTTCCAAACCACTGAGGAGGTACGAAAGACAACTTTCATCAAACGATAACGTCTTTCAAGATGGTTGCGACGACTACCCTAAATATCGCAATAGGGCGAACTTCTGAAATATAGGGATCTTCTGGAGAAATGATAACTCTTAATATTTTTTGGAATTGTTCAACATCATAATCTACTCGACCTTGAGCCACATCTGACAACGACTCAGGCACGTTCGTAATAATCATACATCGATTCCGGGAAGATTCATTAGATTTGCTGACAAGAACTACTTGTGACTATTCAGTGGGTCAGTTGGTCGTTGAGAGAATATCTGACTGGAAACTTTACTAGACTGTTCACCCTCGATTGCAACCTGGTGTTGAATATCGATATGATTAGATTATATATTATTGTTATCGGATTGCTTCGTGAGAGAAGGTGATATAGGCCATGTGGATTGTGACTCGACAACGGAATTGGCAGCTTCTTTGATAGTTACCATTTCCGACTCGGTGTCCATATCCAGACATGATATTATTCTACTAATTGTGAAATTCGATGTTATGTTATTCAGAAGTATATGACTGTGTTTTATGTATCTCTCAGGTTTCCAACATATGTATGATTAGGCACAATATCGTATGTTGGCAAAGTTTGGCAATCTTCACTCGATAGATAATTCGTCCGAGTCACACCTTTAAGTCCCGAAAAACTCCAACCGACGGGGTGAATATCGTTAGATTCTATGGACGTATCAGCAGCAAGTTTGATATCATAATTATTCGGTGTGATCCTTGAAATATTTCGCAACAAAATCGAAGCGCTGCAATATCCATAAATAAATTTCCTATAGCACAGCCGATTGCTCGGACTCAAGAATTAAGACGTTTGTCCAAGTATCGCAACCCAAGAAGTCACAACACACTTGTTGGGATGAGTACTTCAGAAGATTTTTTGTCTTTCTCTTACCCAGTTAATAATAACAATAATTTATTTAACATGGCAAATGCGTACAAGCTGTACGCTTACAAGTCCACAAACAAAAAATGAAAAAGTCAAGCAAATAAATTGTTTAAATAGGATCGGATTTGGCGTTTGAAGGACGGCAGGGAGGTTGATTGGCGTATATGAATGGGCATATAATTCCACGATAGAGGAGCAGCCATCAGGAAGGAGCGGATTCCAAAGGAGGTAGAGTAGTTTGGGACATGTTAAAGAAGGGAATTACAGTTACACAAGGAACAGTAAACAGGACGAGAATTATCAAGAAAAGTAAGGTTGAGAAATGAAGGGGTATGAAAACTTACAAGGCGGAAAGCAACGAGAATAAGACGAATTTGAACACGACAATAAATTGTAGGCAAATCGAGAGAAGCAAGATGGTAGGATGTATGATCAACAGACGAAAACGGAGGAGAATTCGGATGGCTGCGTTGACGATGCGTTGTAGGGGAAGAAGAGTGGATTTAGGTGAGTTAGAAAATAGACTAAGACAATAATCGAGTCTAGAAAAAAGTAGAGAAGATATGAGAGTCATACAAGAAGGGAAATCGATCAATCTACGAACTTGACGGAGATTGCGAAGTATCAAGGTAGATGGGCGTACTTTATCTCTAATGAAAGGTTTAAGTGAAAGTCGGTTGTCAAAATGGAAGGCTAGGAAAACGAGATTATCAACGATAGAAAGAATTGTAGAATTTAATGATATGATGGGAAGTTCTAAGCCGAAGCTTTGAGATAGGATTTACATTATTTAAGATTTATCAGAATTCAGAGAAAAGCGAAGGAGAAAAAGATGATTGGAAATTGAGACAAGACAGTCGGAAGCAGAAACACTAAGATCGTCTATACCATGGCTTCTTAAACTTTTTTATATAGCGACCCCCTTCAAGCTTAGGAAATTTTAAACGACCCCATCCTCCATATAATGAAATATATATTAACCGTAGATGTAGATGTAATATCGCACTATTTTACAATGTAAATAAAATAAGGATTAAATAATACGTACCCATTCATTTCACATATATATAATTGGAAACGTTGACGGGATATCGGTCGTAATAAAACACAATAAATAGAATGACATAAAACTAAATATATATATATATATTTATTCAATAGAAAAAATAAACTTTTGTAACAATTTTTTTATAAGAAAACATAAAACTATATCTATATATTCAATAGAAAAAATAAACTTTTGTAACAATTTTTTAATAAAAACATATTATTAACATCAAACAATATTAATGTGACGGATGTGATTGTTTATTTTTACACAAATAATTAAATCTAGGCTCAATTTGAGTTAGTGCAGATCGTAATAAATTTTTAACGTTTATTTAAGTTAAACGGTATTTTGATTTTATGTAAGTTAATGTGGAAAAGGCTGATTTACATAAATATGTTGTACAAAATGGCAGTAATTTGTTCATTGCCATTTCCGATAGTAGGGGATATTCTGATTTGATTTCTATCCAAAATTCATGCACAGGCACTTGAGAAAATCTGAGTCGCAAGGTAGTATCACTTGATAATTCGGCAAATTCTTCTTGTGCTTTTAAGTTTAAAAAAATAATTTCTTCCATTTCAATTGAAAATGGATTGCAAATCCATTGTTGTGTATCGATATCATTGGGAAAATACCTATGCATGTAAACTTCCATATCCTTCAAATGATTAACTATAATTTTTGTTATAGGAGTATCTTTTTTTGAAATATTGTTACTAATTATATACTCGTCAGTAAATGGAAGCATTTCGAGCGATCCACTTTCCACTCTGTTCTTCCATATAAGAATTTTTTTAACAAAGGCCTCAATTTTTTTTAACATAAACATATTAACGCAGACTTTCAGCATTGATAAATTCATATCATCGATTTTATCAAAAATACCTGCCAAATAGCATAGCTTGAGAAGCCATAAATTATCGTGAAAATAATCGGCCAAATTAGAATTTTGCTCTGTTAGAAATATAAGAACTTCATCTTTTAAAGTTAATAATCGTTTCAAACTTCGACCTCTTGATAGCCACCTAACTTCAGCATGTAGCAATAAACTTGTATAATCCGAATCCATATCAATGCACAAATTTTTAAACAATCGACTATTAAGTGCTCGACTTTTAATAAAGTTAATGATTTTGACTGCATCAAAAAACACAGTGTTTAATTCTGGTGCAATTTTTTAACAACAAGTGCCTCTCGGTGAATCATACAATGTGTAAATGTAATATGATCATTTCCAGCTTTAACAAATGCTGTAAAACCAAGATCTTGTCCGGTCATTGCTGCAGCACCGTCCGTGCACACACCAACACAATTTTTCCAATTTAATCCTTCTTTTTCAAAAACCTCATTTACTTTTTTATATATCTTTTCCACGAGTATGACCTTCCAGAGGACGACAAAACAGTATATCTTCATGAATGCTTCCCTCATAAATATATCTTACAAAAAGTAACAACTGTGCCATTTTTGAAATGTCTGTCGACTCGTCCAGTTGTATTGCAAAATTTGAGCTGTCTTTAAGCCTCATAAGAAGCTGTTGAAATTGATCATTGCTAATGTCTGAAATTCTTTTGGAGTGTCATTTGATAATGGAATTTTACTAATTTCAGCAGCATACTGTTTTCCATGAACAATTTTAGACATTCTTATAGCTGCAGGTAGTAAAAGTTACTCTCCAATAGTAAAATGCTTTTTCGTTTTTGCCATCAAATACGAAACTTCATACGATGCCAATAGATATTTATCATTCAAAGTAACATACTTCTCCAAAGTGTTCTTTTATTTATTTGATGTTTGCAAAAGACGCTCAAAATATTCTATTGGCTTTTTTGATAACGTTGCATGTTTAGTTAACAAATGTCGTTGCAGTTTTGACGGTTTCATGCTTTCTGCAGACAAAACTTCTTTGCAAATTAAGCACACTGGTTGTTCTTCATTGTTGTGAGAAGAGCATGTGAAGCCATACTGCAAATATGATTCGTCATATTTTCTTTTTTTGTTTTGCTAGAAGTCGGATTTGAAGCACTGCAACTTGATTGTGACGGCGTGGCAGACTTATTAGTTGGAATTTTAATTAGCCATTTATCCATGATGGTTAAATAATAATAAATAATTAAACAAAATGTAGTTGAACTTTAACGTAATAATTAAAAACACCAACTGAAAATTACACAGTAAATACACACATGTCACTACGAAGACAAAGCTGAGTCCAAACTGAAGTACAAACAGAAAAATAACTACACTCGAATCTTTACCAGTGCAATGACAACAAATTACGATCAGATCAACCCCGACGCATGGCGTGCTCAAAGTGTGCAGCGCACAAAGGCACCGTATCACAAAGACGCCGAAAAAGAAGCTTTCATTTAATTTTTTTATTATTCTTTTATAAAAATAATATGCCGATTCGCCTAGCCTAGCTTGATTATGCTTCCGTATTGTATGTGTAAGCTGTAAGGCGACGCGGCGTCTGGGTACTTATAATCACTAAGTTATCTTGCAAACACTGACGCCGGCGGCCAGACATCAATGTCGAACGTTCAGTTGAAAATCGAGGAGCGCGTTGTATTTATTATTTTAAATGCTACTTCCATATTTTCATTTATAGGCCCTACATAACAGTTTTGCATTGCCACTTTTTTCAAAAAATAGTTATAATAAAACTACAATAGTATTTTGTATGATTTTTATTTGTATTTATATTTGTACGTAGTGTGTATACTAATTTTAAAATTTTATTTATAATGATTGAAAAGTATCAGATCTTTGCGACCCCCTTTCAGTAGTCTCGCGACCCCCCTGGGGGTCGCGACCCACAGTTTAAGAAGCCCTGGTCTATACGATAAACATGTGCATGAGCAAGGATGAGAATGTCATCAGCATATTGCATAACATGGAACTTAAATTTATGATAAATCGAAGACAAGTCACCGAGCAGGAGAGAGAAAAGCATTGGGCCAAATACGGAGCTTTATGGAACACCGGACGGGATGGATGAAGGATGGGAGAGAGAAGAGTTAGAATAGATGTCAAATGTACGGTTTGATAGATATAAAGAAAACCATGACACAGTGGGTAAAGAGAAGCCATAATCATGATAAAGGCGATGGAGAAGAATTGAGTGATTGACGATATCAAAAGCATACGATAGATCAATAGAAACTATGACACTACATAATTTATGATTGTGCGATATGAGTAAGCCGTTATAAACTTTAAGACAGGCAATTTTAGTAGAGTAATTAGAGCGAAAAGCGGCTTGGAAAGGAGGAAATAAGCTGGAGGAAAAGAGATATGTATTAACTTGCTTGAGAAAGAGACGCTCAAAGAGTTTAGAGAGGGTTAGGATAAGTGTGATAGGGCGGTACAAAGAAGATAGTGAGGAGTTGAAAGATTGCTTTCTGATGAGAGGACGAACAGTGGGGCATTTCCAGATGGAAGGAAATGTACGGCTATGGATGGACAAGTTGAACAAAATGGTTAGGAAGGGTGATATAGAGGAGCAGATATTTTTAAGCAAGTGAGTATGAATTGTGTGAGAAGGATATGTTTTATTAGGTAATGACAGCAGAACCGAAGAAACTTCATCAAATAAAACGGGAATAAGGTGGAATAACTCTGGGAGGGAATTATTTAAAGAGAAGCGACGGTACAAGGGGGCTATGGATAGTATGGAAAGTAAATTAGATAGCTTAGTTTGTAGATAAGAAGAAAATTCATCATGATTTATATTACAAGGAATATATGATCGTGAAAGAATCGAGTTTAAGATTTTCCAATGAGATTTAGAGTTGGAAGATGACTCGAGTTGATTTCGCCAAAATGATAGAAGTTTTTTTACGTATAAGGATGAGATGTGAACGGCGTAGAGAAAAGTAGGAATCACGGATATTTGGAGGGAGTGAGTTGTAGACAAGTTCAGAATCAAACAGAATGCAGAGATCATCGGAAGACAGATAGTTAAGAGGAAGTGAAAAGAGTGAAGAATTGATTAAGGCTGTGCAGATAATAGGACTTTCGAGAAGTTTCCAGGATCGACTTGGTGTGGATAATGGTGGAGGCAGAGAAGGATGATGGGGACGAGTAAGAGTAAGAGTGACAATGAAATGATCGGACAAACCAGGACCAGTTATTGACAAGGAGGTATAGTCATTGAAGCAGTTAGGAACAGCAATGATGTCGATAGCACAGCCGAGAATATGAGTTGGGCTTGTTGAAAGTAATTGTATTGTAAATTGTGTTCTAAATTCTATTAATCTAATGAATCAAACTCGTTTCTACACGATTACAAAAAATAGTTATCTGCTTTTAAATTGTGTACATTATCTCTCAAAAATTTTTATGACAAAAATATGTTGTATAAACATATTTTCAAAAACGTTTCTAGATTTATTTATTTATTTTATTTTAACATCACAAAACTAATAAAATTATGATATCATATGATTAATGGCCATGATTGTAATGTAAAACATTACAATTAAATTATTAATAGCAAGTATGTGTATAATTTCGGATATCAATTAAAGAATAAACTAAAATCTAAAATCATTTATTGTTATTTATAATATTTTCTTCAAATAATATTTTTATTACAAATTTTAGAGCAAAACTTATTTTATATTTTAATTTATTTACCTTAACGTGAATATAAATATTGATAAATATTCAATATTTATATTGAATATAAATAATTTCAATATAAATATTGAAATTATTATAGTTAATTTATAAAAAAAATAAAATGCAAAATATAAAATATACCTAAAATGCAAAATTGCATCTTTCATTATCGATCATCAAATTTTATTTTAAAACGTCAAATAAGATCAAATAGTGTAAATTACATAAACTAAAGTCTCGAAGGCAGTTTGTATAGCTCATACACCCTGATTTGAAAACAAGCTATTAAAATTTACAAAAATAATTACTTTGTTGTCCATTTAAAAATTTTGATTTAACAGCCAGATAGGAAAAGCATAATAAAAAAGGATTTATTTTTACGTGGCAAATGCGTGAGGGCGCAGGCTTACATGACCACAACAAAAGAAAGAAGAATCTAAGTCATATGCCGGGAAGATGGGAACGGATGTGGTATTTGAATGTAGTAAAGGAAAGAGCGCAACAGACGTCGAGAGGGAATTGATTCCAGACGAGTGGGTCGGCGAAGAGGAAGTATCGGATATGAGGAGAACCATGCTACATAGAAAGAAAAGCCGTAATCATAACGAAGGCAAGAAAGTATGATGGTGTGGTCGACGATGTCGAAGGTGGAGGAGAGGTCGAGGTAGATGAGAACACAATATAGATCCTTGTCACGAGAAATAAGTAGGTCGTTGTAAACTTTCATGCAGGCGATTTCGGTGGAATGATTAGAGCGGAAAGCGTATTGGAATTGAGGATACAGATTTGATGAAGAGAGATACAGGTTGGTCTCTAAAAAGATGAAGTGTTCTAAGAGCTTAGAAAGAGTATTTAATTGAGACTATATTTAATTAAAACTTATCTTAAATGTTGTATGCACAAGAATAAAAATCAATAATTTGACGGTGGTTTAAATTTTTATTTTGTATATTTGATGAGCGGGCAGATCGATTATATTCGTTAAGCTCTGCATGTAATAATATCAATACAATTGATATTATAAATTATTTACTAAATGAGATTTCTTAACTGTGGGTTATTACTAGTAATTACCGATCTCAACTAGGACATTAAAAATATCCACACATCTCGATATACAGGCATGTTTTATTATTTATTATTTTCAAACAAGTTACTAGTCGCAAACGGCTATTTTAATAGAAAAGAAATCAATGACTAAAATAACTTGAAGCGACCACGCAAGTATTTAACAGGCAGCGTGGAATATTTTGCTTGAAGCTGCAGTAGATGTACGCACACGCAATTTCTTTAGGCATCACATTCCATATATTTAAGGACCGATGTGAAAGTTGCACCACGCTTGGGACTTCAAAAATGATTTATTTTAAGGTGACAAATGCGTGCCAGTGCACATTTACATGACCACAACAAAAGAAAGAAGAATCCAAGTCATGTACCGAGAAAATGGGAACGCAGGATGTATTTGAATATAATGGGAACACAGCGAAAGAGAGGTGGGGCGGGTGTCGTCTAAGAAAGGGAGGTTGATGAACGATGGGTAGCCGACAGCGATGAGACGAAAAGTTACGAGAAGAAGACCGAGTTTGTTACGGATGTGAATAGTGGCCAGAAGAGTTGGGCAAGATATGTTGATGTGTGGTCGAAGCGACGCAGACGAAAGAGCACTCGAACGCCGGCGTTGACGATGCGTTGTAGGATGATGGATTTTGGAGAATTAGCGAAAAGTCTGAGGCATTAATCGATTTTAGGGAAGATAAGCGATGAAAAAAGATACATACAAGAACGGAAGTCGATAAGGGGCGAATACGGCGCATGTCACGGAGAATTAAGTTAGACGAGCGAAACTTGTCACAGGCGAAGGGTTTAAGGGAAAGGTGATCATCGAAATAGAAGCTTAAGAAAGTGAGATTGCAGACTATATGGATGATTGATGAGGCCAATGATACAAGGGAGGAGGTATGTAAGATTGACGGGAGGGATCCACATTATTTTAGCTTGTCGGGGTTAAGAACGAGATGGTGATTGGATATACGTTTGTAGATAGAAGAAAGACAATTGGTGGCATGAATGCCGATATCGTGTATGCGATAGGCGGGTACATGAGCATAGATGAGGATGTCCTCGGCGTATTGTGTGATGTAAAAGGAGTAAGGTTTGATAAACGGAGAAAGATCACCAAGCAGAATAGATTAAAGCAGGGGACATAGGACTGAACCTTGTGGAACCCGCATAAAATAGGGATGGGAAGGGAGGATGATGAATCAGAACAGACGCGAAAGGAACGGTCGGATAGATGACGCAAACCATGCTACGAAGGAGGAAAACTACCGTAATCATAACAAAGGCGAGAAAGGAGGACATAGCGGTCGGCAATTTCGAAGGTGGAGGAGAGGTCGAGGAAGATTAGAACACTATATAGAGCCTTGTCACGAGAAATGAGTAGGTCGTTGTAAACTTTCATGCAAACGATTTCTGTGGAGTGATTAGATCGGACAGCGGATTGGAAAGGAGGATATAGATTGGATGAAGATAGATAAGCTTTGATCTGTATTAAGATGATGTGTTCAAAGAGCTTAGAAAGAGTAGGGAAGAGTGAAATTGGGCGATAGCTAGAAGGAATGGAAGGGTCGAGCGATTGTTTCTTAAGGATATGACGAACGATTGCGGATTTGCAGTATGAGGGGAATATACGACTGCGGATGGACGAGTAAAACAAGGTTGTGAGAATAGGGGATATCGATGAGCGTATAGATTTAAGTATGGGGGTAGGCAGAGGATCGGCAGGTGAGGTTTTGTTAGTCAAGGACATGAGGACATATGAGACATCGCCAGTTGAGACAAGGAGAAATGAAAGAGTTCCGGGAGGATGATACGAGGCGGTGCAGAGTGGGATGGAAAGGAGACGCGAGTGTGAGAGAGCAACCTGGATACTTTCGTCTGAAGAAATGACGAATAATCATGTGGATTGATGTCGCAAGACGAAGAGGAGCAAGCAAGAATTTAGTAAAAAGTATACCAGGGACACTTAGAGTTGAATGAAATGATGATTTTATGCTTCCAGAAGGAGCTGCATTTGGTACGTATTAGGTTGAAATTAGACCGGCAAAGAGCAAGGTAGGAATTACGGAGAGACGGATTGAGCGAGCGGATATTATTTCTGAGAGAGCGATGATAGATTTGAAAAGCAAGACAGAGTCGACGCTTTGAGATTAGGCATTGTATGTCAAACCATGGGGCACGGTGCAAGCGATTGTGAGGGTGAGGCTTGCAGGTCAAGACAAGATCGAGAGTGGATAGAGTTCATAGTCGAAAATAAAGGCGAGATCGTAAGGAAACGAAAATGTTATTGTGGGATGGTATAGAGACGATTTGAGTAAAGCAGAACGGAGAAGGTGGGTCAATATTTCTCCGTGGGTGACGTAGGATTCTAGGTGTGTGAGTAGGTGTGTGGTTATGAGTGAAATCAAGGGTGACAAGAAAGTGATCGGATAGACCAGGATCAAAGATGGACAGTGATGTGTAGGCAGCAAAATGATCGGGGGCAACGATGATGTCGAATTCCCCGACATGGATAGGTGTGGGGTCAGTGGAGATGGGTTTGTAGTTATAGTTGGGTAGAATGTTGATGAACTGGATGGACTCGGTGGAAGAGGGGCGGTCGAGGCGGATGTTGAAATCGCCAAGAACGAGTGAAAGTTATGGATGACAAGGAAAAGTGGGACAGAAGATCAGCGAGTTCGTTAAAAATTTAGGAGGTTAGAACAAATGAACCAGGACGGTATACAATGACGAGATCCAGAGTGATCGGGTTGGAAGAACGACAAGTCAGCAATTCAAAAAAGCAAGGACTGAAATAAGGAGTGATTTTAACAAGTTTAAGTGATTATAACATTTGCCATGTGGTAGGTTATATAGTGATAGAGGATGACTTTTACGAGCTGAAGGACTAATCTTTACATAGTGAGAAAGAAATCCTACCGCGGAATGAACCAAATATCGATTTATATTTCCTAGGTTCATATTATTCGTTATGCATGTTACTCGGCAACTTCAACTGACAGTACTTGTGTTTGGATAATTGCAGCAATCCGCTGAGCAAGGAACGACTATCTTAAACAATACAACCAACCCCCCACTTTTCATTGCTTTACATACATATTACTGCTACACAGGATGTGGTTGTTAAAACCTATCTGCACTCAGCAGTCGGGTAAAAGCTGACCACCTCGAATGACCTAATTCGCTGGCGGCTGTAGGAAGATACGTTGCTTAGAAGGAGGTTACACTTTGATTCTATTAGAGTGGCCATTCAGGCCACTCTATCGAACTCTTCCCAAACATAGAGAATTAGAGTTCGACCGAATTTAATTCCTATCTCTCTTCGCAAGTTACCGGGATCCTTTCGACTGACTAGAAAGGCCGCATTTACAGTCCCACTCCGACAAAACTCAAAGTCCATGCAAAAATGCTACACCTTCAAAATCTCTGCTCCTTTAGGCAGGTTCTCTCGAATGAATAATGGAGTTCTAGATATAGGCTCCAGCAAAGTAGGGACAGGACGAGTATTGCTCTTCACAGTCACACTCATGCTTCCTTCTGTTAGATATTCAAGAAGGAGAAGTTTGTCTGCTGGCGGGAGAGGACATCGGGTTGGATTGTTAGCATATGCCTTGATAGAGTTTTGGAGTAGTCACTAGCCCTACATAATTATGGAGTCACACCTTCTCCCCAGCCAATTCTGTCTTGGGTGACTTCAGAAGCAGGGATTTATCTGTTTCGAATATCCTTAAATCCTGGGGCTCACTTATTTGGAGAATTTGGCTCCTCAAAATCCGTCGCTTCACTCTCTTCTCGAATTTGTTAGCTTTTGACAGCCGGTCAAAGAAAAGAAGTTGTCTACACAATGCATTTAGCATTCCATCCGATGTAGCCGGCATCAACTGTAGCCGACGTATATTTTAACCAAAAAAAACATTGGTTTTATGTCCCAAAGACCTGCGGAACATTTTGATTAAAAATTCCCTCATCTCCATCTACGAAAAAGCGATTGCGCGTAGAATCCGCATCATTTAAGTAGGCGTAATTTAATCCGCAAAGTTTTCATGGGTTTGCGAAAGATCGTTCGGTCCATTCAACAATTGGTGAAGCGAACCGTTTTGGTCAGGATAACAGTCATCAGCTTGCTATGGCTGGTTTTCTTGACTTTTTTGCGGCATTTGACTGCAGTTCCATTCCCTTTGTTATCTTTTCTCTCAGGTCTGTAGGGTTGCCTGCCAGAATTGTTAACAGTGTGTAGATATTGTTTTATCCAAGCGTTCTTCTACGAAGACGACACTGATGTCCGTCAGTTCTACCTTATTACAGGTGTGCCTCAAGGCTCCCCATTTTCTCGTGTCTTATATCTATATGCCTCCATTATACTTTTCAAAACATTTTAACGCGATTAACATCTCATGATATACGCTGATAATAACATAGCCCTGTTTTCTGGGCACATGTGCAAATATGTAGTCTCGGACATCAGCCATTTATTTTTAAAGTTAAAAGACCAGTTACCTAAAACATGGCTACCTTTGAACTCCCCAAAATAGCAGGTGGTCGTCTTTCATGGCGCCCCCGACACGAAGAAATAACTTAAGAGATTAGCATTTTCTGCTTTTTCCTCCATTTTGCAGTCTCAACCAGTCCCCACCTCCACTAGTGAGTAACATATCTGGGGTTCACCATTACGGTGAAAAGGTGTCGAAAGCTGACATGGATAGACTTAAACGTATCACGCTTAAAAATTTTGTCTAAAACGTGCTCAGCATCTGTCATTGAGTGGGAAAACCCAAGTGGCCTTTGGAGTACTTGGACTATTAGGGAATTAGTCTTCTCTAGAGGATGTCCCAGAGCAAATACTAAGGTTTCTCAAGCTCCTCATCTTGAGATTACCGACCATTAAATCAGCTAACTGAGTCTACGTATTTAATATAATTATAAAAAAATCAAACATAATAATGCTAAATCAAAATTTAAAAATTAAATATTTAAATTAATAATTGTTTTTAGATTTTCTATAATTAAAATCAAGTTAAAATTTAAAATTTAAATTAAAAAAATCAATTTTTATGAATTGACTAAGAATATGATTTTAAGAATATGATAATAAATGATCTGATAAAATATGAATATGATAAAATGATCTGATACATCATTTTATTTTTGGAATTATCAACGTCATACAGTTCTATCTTAATTACGACTTGATGTTTATGATGATGTAACTAATTAAAACTAACTGGTCTACTGCAAGTTCGTTTACTTATATCAAAGTGTCAATGATTTAAATTCAAAATTAAATTTTAACTAAAAATTTGTAAAGTGGCACATTTGAACGAATTGCATGATACCAATTCAATCATTTAATCAATTTTTAATTAAATGTTTTGACTTTGATGGCTATTCAGATAGCAAACTAGTCCACAATTGGAAAGTTGTGTACTACTTCTCTTAAATTCAAAATTAAATTTCGGTTTCATGTGAACTTGCAAATTATAACTAGCACTGACGTTGATATTTTCCTTTTAATGTTTAGTCGAAAGTGTCGTTTGCAGTTATATGGATGGCATCCTTACTTATACTTAATATATTATCAACAGAGATTAATAACATCTTCATTGGATACTTAACAAGTTTTACCATAAATCAAATAAGCTAACTGAGTCTACGTATTTAATATAATTATAAAAAAATAAAACATAATAATGTTAAATCAAAATTTAATAATTAAATAATAAAATTAATAATTGTTTTTAGATTTTCTATAATTTATATCAAGTTAAAATAAAAAATTTAAATGAATTGACTAATAAATAACAGACGTTGTATCAGAATAAGAATTAGAGGTCATCAGGAGGAACTGCTATGCTATCAGGTTTCGGCCCCTAACTCCTCTACCCAACATAGCATCGAGGCCAAATACATGCTAATGATGCATTTCCTCTGAAATAACTATCTAGTATCTTATTTTAATACAAAGTATATTATTTATTATCCATCCATAAAAATTTGCCACTTAAGAGTTTAAATTTATTCTTTATATTATTGTGTTGATTTATATATTTTACTATTTTCTGCTTGATGTTATTTTTATAGTAACCTAGTTTAAAATATGTATCTATTAAATTATTTAAATGATTTTGAAGAAAGCCAATATCATTACATATTGTTGCAATTCTTAAAATTTCATTATTTAATGTATTATATTTTATATTATAATTAAGGTCTGATAAGTAAGATATATAAGTAAGGCCAAAAGTAAGGTCTGATATGTAAGTTGCTTATAATATATCTGCTTTATTATTTACTCTATTCCGAAACAGGTCCAGCAGTCTACTTTATACTTTGATTACGATCCTGGCTCTATTTATGATTTTAGTAGCCATATTAGTTGGATTTGGTATTAGCTGGGCAAACACAGCAATACTGCCATCATCCAACAAAACGACACTTACGCCAGTATCATCCACGATAACCACAAGGCATGCATCAATCACAGCAACGGCGAATCCAACCACTAGTCAGATTACAACAATGACTATGTTAACTCAATCACCTGCAACGACTACTTCAACACAATCAACGGCGACGTTAACGGCGACGTCAACGGCGACTCCAAACATGGCGACATCAACGGCGACGCCAACGGCGACTCCAAACATGGCGACATCAACGGCGAGTACTCCAACTACAATTACAACAACAGTGACAACAAGTACAACCCCCTCTCCACCAAGTGCAAGCAGTAAGTGATTTTCTATGTTTGCTTGTTCGTTGCAAATTATACGATTCAAGTTAATTATTAATTATTAATTTTGTGAAGTAATTGTCCATAAATTAATCGGACGTATTCGTGTAATTCAGACAACTTCTGATACATCATTTTATTTTTGGAATCATCAACGTCATACAGTTCTATCTTAATTACGACTTGATGTTTATGATGATGTAACTAATTAAAACTAACTGGTCTACTGCAAGTTCGTTTACTTATATCAAAGTGTCAATGATTTAAATTCAAAATTAAATTTTAACTAAAAATTTGTAAAGTGGCACATTTGAACGAATTGCATGATACCAATTCAATCATTTAATCAATTTTTAATTAAATGTTTTGACTTTGATGGCTATTCAGATAGCAAACTAGTCCACAATTGGAAAGTTGTGTACTACTTCTCTTAAATTCAAAATTAAATTTCGATTTCATGTGAACTTGCAAATTATAACTAGCACTGACGTTGATATTTTCTTTTTAATGTTTAGTCGAAAGTGTCGTTTGCAGTTATATGGATGGCATCCTTACTTATACTTAATATATTATCAACAGGAATTAATAACATCTTCATTGGATACTTAACAAGTTTTACCATAAATCAAATAAGCTAACTGAGTCTACGTATTTAATATAATTATAAAAAAATAAAACATAATAATGCTAAATCAAAATTTAATAATTAAATATTAAAATTAATAATTGTTTTTAGATTTTCTATAATTTATATCAAGTTAAAATAAAAATTTTTAATGAATTGACTAATAAATAACATACGTTGTATCAGAATAAGAATTAGAGGTCATCAGGAGGAACTGCTATGCTATCAGGTTTCGGCCCCTAACTCCTCTACCCAACATAGCAGCGGGGTCAAATGTATGCTAATGATGTATTTCCTCTGAAATAACTATCTAGTATCTTATTCTAATGCAAAGTATATTATTTATTATCCATCCATAAAAATTTGCCACTTAAGAGTTTAAATTTATTCTTTATATTATTGTGTTGATTTATATATTTTACTATTTTCTGCTTGATGTTATTTTTATAGTAACCTAGTTTAAAATATGTATCTATTAAATTATTTAAATGATTTTGAAGAAAACCAATATCATTACATATTGTTGCAATTCTTAAAATTTCATTATTTAATGTATTATATTTTATATTATATGGTATGCATGAATGCTCATGCAAAAATATGTTTCTTGTAAATTTAAATATGTCATCTTTACGATATAAATTAACAGTAGTTTTAGTTAATGTTAATTTAATGTTCATATCTAGATATACACCTTCTTTATCATTAATATTGGTTTTGTTAAGAATAAGGCTTTTGAATAAATGTGCTCACTAATTGAATAAAAATTATTAGAATTAAATACACATATATTATCATCATTTTCTTCTTTTTCTTTAGCGTCTTTCCCGTGTAGGTACGGGGTCTGCTGCTTTTGAAAGTTGCCTTCACTTAGTTCTATTTATGGCGTCTTTAGTTTCTAGTCAAACACTTATCAAATCATGACGTATGACGTCCATCCATCGCAATTTCGGCCTTCCTATCGGACGCTTTTCATCCACTGTCACGGCGACGAACCTATTTAATGGTTGGTGTTCGCTTGCGCGGATAACGTGGCCGTACCATTGTAGTCGTTTTTCGCGAAGTTTCTCTATTATTGGCACTACGCCAAAACGATCCCTGATTTCTTCGTTCCGGACATTATCTTTTAAAGTTTTTCCTGCTGTCCATCGGAGCATCTTTGTCTCCATTGCGGCAACTTTGCGTTCCTCATATTTTGATATCGCCCAGCATTCAGCGCCATAAAGGACCACCGGTCGTATTAAAGTTTTGTAAATTTTCGACTTCAGTCGGTCTTTTATCTTTGGATCGCAGAGAATACCTGTAGCTGACCGCCATTTCATCCAGGCTGCATTTATTCGAGAAGAGACCTCTGCGCGTAGGATACCATCTGCCGCTATGGTGGAGCCAAGGTATTTAAACGCAGTTGTTCGGTGCAGTGTGTGTTTTCCAAACTGTAGCGGCTGATCATCATTCATATTTGTGGTCAGGTATTCCGTTTTACGCGCGTTCAGGCGTAGACCAAACTGCTTGAGTCGATTTCCCCAGCTGTTTATTTAGTGTTGGAGGTCATCTTTATCTATGGACGCAAGCATGACGTCATCTGCATATAGAATCGTCCACGGAAACTCTCTGTTTAGATTGTTGAACACATATATCATCAATGTATCGAAACATATATTTCATATATTTATATTGTTTAGATTTAGTTTTTACACATTTATGAACAAATTCATATTCTATAAAGCTTAAAAACAAATAAGCTATAATTGAGCTAATATTACCACCCATTGGAACACATTTTACTTGTTTAAATATAGATGTCCCTACTTTTAAATAATTTTGATTTATCAAAATATTTAAGGATTCTATTAATTCAATTTTATCCATATATTTATATTTACTTGATGGTTTAATTTTTGTTAGATAGACGTTATAATTATTATAACATATATATGTATATATTTTTCCGAATATAAGATTAATTAATTTTACTAACGCTTCTTTAATATCTACTAAATCTAGATTTGTATAAAGCGTACTAAAATCGTATGTATTTATATTTTGAAAATTTATTCCTTTTGTCTGTTCTAACAATTCTTTTGTAGAATTAATACTGAAATAGTGTTTTATACCAGTATTAATTTCGATTACCTTGCAATATTTTTTAAAGTGTGCTTTAATTACTTTAAGTATTTTATTCATATAGACAGAAAGTGGTTTTAATGTACATTTAAACGCACTACATATGAACCTAGGTTTTATTGGATTTTTATGTAATTTTGGATTCCAATATAATATAGGTATAGTTTTATTATCTAATTCAACCTTTATACCCTTTTTATCCATTATAGAACAGTGACTTGTAATAACTTGTTTCTAAACTCAACTCACTACGTTCATATGTTGGATTTACATTTAAATCATTAGAATTAACCTCTTTCATTAGTATATCATAATAAAGCTTTTTGCATATGAAGACAAAGTTATTACTAGCTTTATCAATAGTTGTTATTATATAGTTATCCTTTAATTTAGTAAGTTCTTTATACATATCTTTATTAATTTTATCTTTCCTTTTATAATTGTTTGTTATTTTCATTTTATTTTTAATTTTATCAAATATATAATCTTTCCAAATTTTTATCTTAGATATATTCGAGCTTTCACTATTAATCAGCTTACTAAAGTAATCATTTAAGTTATTATATAACGAATTGTAAATTTTATTTTTGTCGTTGTTATTATTTAATCTATATTTATACCCTTTTGATAGCAGCTTTCTTAATTCACAATTTTCAATTAATTCTAGATTATGGGTACACATATGTTCATTTATTTTATCAAAACTAAGACTTTTACAATTGCATTCTGTTTCCATTATGTTTCTAATATTATCGTTACATATTGATTTTAATTCTTTATTATAATTACAAATTTTTCGTCCTAATGGTGGTAGGAGTTTATACCTTATTTTAGGAATATATTTACTTAAATCTGACCCTATTATTTCTTTACTTTTAGAATTATTTAAAAGTCCGGCTATATTTATGTTATCTATACATTTATTAATGAAGTTTATGGTTAATGTATATTTTCTATTGTTATTATTAACATTTATTGTACGATTATAGTATTTTGTATTACAATAACTGTCTATTATACAACTTAGCCTATCATAGTCGTTAATTAATTTTTGATTTATTGAACATATGATATCTTTAGAAAAACTTCTTATATTTACATAAAGATCTTTTAGCTTATTATCACTTAAAAGTTGTTTTAATATTTCTAATTGTTCATTTATATACATATCTTTTTTAATATTTTTAACTCTATTTTTCCTATTCCTTTTATCACCATGACTTCTTGGTTTGCGTTTAACCGGATTATTATAATATAGTTGTTTATTATGTATTATACTACTTCTGCCAATTCCTTGTACCACGTCATTCAATCCTAATGGGTACATGGAATTAAGCGTTTTAATCCAAAAATCTTCTTTTTCTAATAGTTTTTGATTTAATATTGAAATGTTTTCTTCGATAATATGTTCTAAAATAAATAATTTACAGTTTTTAATATCATGTCCTATTAATCTCATATGTTTATGAAATATAGTTTGACTATTATGCTGTATATTATATATGTGTTGCCTAAACCTAGTTTTTAACATTTGATTCCACGTCGACTGGACTCTTAGGGATTGAGAGACTGAATGGTTCAGTCTCTCACTCATATTTTACGTCGACTGGACTCTTAGGGAGTGAGAGACTGAATGGTTCAGTCAGTAGGCGGTGCGCTGGTACGGCCGGTGGCTTAGATCTTTTTGGACTTGAGGACGTAATTATTACAGAGAAAACTCAAAGAGTTATTGTTTGAAAAGTTGGTGAATATTCTCGACACACACGTATTGTTTACTTTGTTTCTTTTCCTATAACGTTGCTTTTGTAACTTAAGAAAGTCTTCATTTATTTTCTGATCATCCGTTTAGTTGTTTTAACATCGTTGCGCTTTGAGCATTTCAATATCGAGTGGTCAAACACGACTAAATCATTAAAGAGCCACATTTCACACTGAATTTTTGGAATTTTCGTATGAGATGGTTTATTAAATCATGGGCTTGCTAACACTTAGGTAAGCGGAAAATGTTCGGAATAAATTTAACCAGTTTCGAAAATATTTCTTACTGAATTATTCGTAGACAAATTGCAGTGTTCAGCCCGTTGATACGCATCTCTTGTATTCTTATTTTCGTGTTGTGCCCCGTATCGGAGGCTAATCGCACTTGAGCCTTAAATAGTATTTGGCTTGTTTGCCAAATAGAATTTAAGTCAAAATAATACTATTATTTTGGCCTAAATACTATTTGGCTTATAACAATAAGCCAAATAGTATTTGGCTTATTGGATCTAGATAGCTGCAAAAATGTTCGGTAGTTAAAACTTGGCTAAAACTATTTTATTTCAAAAGTTGACAAACCTTGCAACCGTTTTTTTTGATACAGAGAAACTGTAACAAGCCTTTGAAACCGTGTTTTGATACTACGGTATCTTTTCACATTTTGCATAATCAAGACTTTGTACACACAAAAGGTGAGTGTGATAAAGCTGGAAAACTAAAAAATTGAAAATTTAAATCAGTTCATCCTGATGGCCTACATCGTCAGTTATTCTGATATATTATCAGTTCCCTATATATTTCCTTAAATCAGTTCCTTATTCTTATACATCATCAGTTCCTCCTGATGACGTCCAATCCTAATTCTTATACATAGTCTGTTATTTATTAGTCAATTCATAAAAATTGACTATTATTTTAAGTTTAAATTTTAACTTGATATAAATATAAATTTTATAAAATCTTAAAAAATATTTAAAAATACGTAGAATGTTTTCTGATCTGATTTCTTCTACTAGCATGCTATTATTAACCTGTGGACTTTGTTTCCCGGTAATATAACTCATGTTAGAAATACTGAAACTATGTATTCTTGATACGACATTATTTTTCTGTTAATTTTCATGCAAGTTTCATGGATTTTTTATTTTTCTTATAATTTTATAATATTCAAAACAGGTATGGATTTATCCTTGCCGACAATAGCTGATTCCCATATTCCTTCAGTTTCAATAAACACGATAAAACTTTCTAAAGTATAATTTCCGTCGTAAACAATTAGCTGAACATTTTCACTTTTTGGGAATAACATAATTGTTGGGAAACTGCGAATAGGAATAGAAAGTATTCAAAACAACAGAATATTATTAAAAATGTATTCAAAACAACAAAATATTATTAAAAATCTATTTAAACTTCGTCACTTTTCTCTGCTCATCCAGCTGTCGTTTCTACTAACAACGCATCGATGCCATTATCAGTTGATTTCATCAAGAAAGGATCTTCCGCTCTATCCATGACGTCTTTATCTAATCAGCCCTGGTCATCGTCGTACAACATTCCTTTTTCGCCTGTATCGTGAACTTCACCTTCTGTCTGGGTAGAGGACGCGGCAATGATCGCCTCCAGTATACATGCCGCATTGCCCCTTTGAACGGCAGTGCTTAGTTGCTGTATGAGGAATGAACTTGCGCGCTGCTCCGCAGTGACCCGACCTAGTCTCTTTCCCAAATCCTGGGAGAACTTGGTGGCTGAAGGACCAAATGCTCCAAGTGTCTCGATAGCTAAGGGCACAAATGAGTATTGAGTATGGTCAATACAATCGTACTTGTGCGTTTTCAATTCCTATGCATCCGTTGATACACATCCGGTGTCATCGATAGCACGAGTAATGTGACTCTTTGATAGCGTGTTTGGACATGTAAAGCCCATACCAAGAGCTTTCCGATATCCCATGGTATTAGAGATCCACCATCGGGTCGTTTGCGTCAATTAGTCTGATACCATTTGGCTCCAGTCGACAGGGGACGTCGACGGCTGTTAAAAAATTGTAGTAATATTTTTTATTTAATATTAAATTTATTTGCATAATAACGTAAATTCATATACATATTGATTTTTATTATAAATCTTAATTATATATTTTACTGTTATGCAAATGTTAATTGTATAAAATCTTAAAAAATCATTAATTATTTATAATTTTTTATCTTTATTTTTAATTTATATTTAGTATCAATTAGACTCAGCTATCTGATCTGATTAATCTGCTTACAAGTAGAAATTAATAAAATGATATATGCATAATATTTAACATCACGTTTAATTCTAAACACTGCAATATAAATAAAGGTGCAATGTAATTAGTAAACAGTGTCGGAGAAAGGGGTAACGGGCATAGCAAGCCATGTGAATGTAAAGTAAATTTAAAATTTTCGGTCTTGAATATCTTCTTATAATAGTTAACTTAATAGATGACTATTACTGTCCAGTGAACATTTCGTATAAAAACGGAATAAAAAATCGGTGGGTGGTGGATTCGAATTGCGAATATTAATTACCGCCCACACCAAATATAGAACACATTAATCGTGTAATTTGGTATATAATCCAAATATAAACCAGATTTCTTTAGGTTGGTTTTGTTCACATTAGAAAATACATTTTAAATTATGAATTTTAAATTCTTAAAAATCTAAAAGAATTCGGAAATCGTAAAAATGAAGCAATGAACATCGCAACGAGAAGCCAGATTTCTTTAGGTTGGTTTTGTTCACATTAGAAAATACATTTTAAATTATGAATTTTAAATTCTTAAAAATCTAAAAGAATTCGGAAATCGTAAAAATGAAGCAATGAACATCGCAACGAGAAGCCAGATTTCTTTAGGTTGGTTTTGTTCACATTAGAAAATACATTTTAAATTCTGAATTTTAAATTCTTAAAAATCTAAAAGAATTCGGAAATCGTAAAAATGAAGCAATGAACATCGCAACGAGAAGCCAGATTTCTTTAGGTTGATTTTGTTCACATTAGAAAATACATTTTAAATTATGAATTTTAAATTCTTAAAAATCTAAAAGAATTCGGAAATCGTAAAAATGAAGCAATGAACATCGCAACGAGAAGCCAGATTTCTTTAGGTTGATTTTGTTCACATTAGAAAATACATTTTAAATTATGAATTTTAAATTCTTAAAAATCTAAAAGAATTCGGAAATCGTAAAAATGAAGCAATGAACATCGCAACGAGAAGCCAGATTTCTTTAGGTTGGTTTTGTTCACATTAGAAAATACATTTTAAATTATGAATTTTAAATTCTTAAAAATCTAAAAGAATTCGGAAATCGTAAAAATGAAGCAATGAACATCGCAACGAGAAGCCAGATTTCTTTAGGTTGATTTTGTTCACATTAGAAAATACATTTTAAATTATGAATTTTAAATTCTTAAAAATCTAAAAGAATTCGGAAATCGTAAAAATGAAGCAATGAACATCGCAACGAGAAGCCAGATTTCTTTAGGTTGATTTTGTTCACATTAGAAAATACATTTTAAATTATGAATTTTAAATTCTTAAAAATCTAAAAGAATTCGGAAATCGTAAAAATGAAGCAATGAACATCGCAACGAGAAGCCAGATTTCTTTAGGTTGATTTTGTTCACATTAGAAAATACATTTTAAATTATGAATTTTAAATTCTTAAAAATCTAAAAGAATTCGGAAATCGTAAAAATGAAGCAATGAACATCGCAACGAGAAGCCAGATTTCTTTAGGTTGGTTTTGTTCACATTAGAAAATACATTTTAAATTATGAATTTTAAATTCTTAAAAATCTAAAAGAATTCGGAAATCGTAAAAATGAAGCAATGAACATCGCAACGAGAAGCCAGATTTCTTTAGGTTGGTTTTGTTCACATTAGAAAATACATTGTTAATGTTTAAATATACTTTCTGAACTTATAAATTTACAAACCATATATTTGCTATGAATTTTGTTTTTAACTTAAAAACGTGTCTTCAACTAAGATAAAATACATTTAAGAATAGGGTTTCCAAAAGTGAATATGAAGCAATGAACAAATGAGTTGAAAAATTTCTTCAGTGGATTTCGTTATCATTAATAAATAAACTTTTACTTTCTGATTTGAAAAATATAAATGTACAGAATATATTATTTTTAATTTAATAATCATTTCAACAGTCCGAAAAAAATACTTTTTTAAGCTTGCGTTTTAGTACGGACGTTGGAGAGTGAAATACGTAGACACGAGAGCAGATACAATTATTAAATAA
Organism: Pomphorhynchus laevis; assembly: GCA_012934845.2. Classification (NCBI taxonomy): domain Eukaryota; kingdom Metazoa; phylum Acanthocephala; class Palaeacanthocephala; order Echinorhynchida; family Pomphorhynchidae; genus Pomphorhynchus; species Pomphorhynchus laevis. The sequence continues at coordinate 101,693 of WNNJ02000308.1, forward strand.
CGAAAAGATGATGATAAAACTTTCGAGTTTCGACGGACAATATGAGACGCAAATTAAGAAGAGCGTCAAATGGGAAGAGAGAGAATAACAAGAATATGGCCGGATAGGCCGCGATCAAAGGTAGAGATAACGGTGGAGAAAGATGGGCTACTACGAACATCAATTAAATCAATAACACCACCAAGAATGTGAGCAAGGGTAAGGGGGTAGTGAAGACATTATAGAATATTTACAATCGTAAAAAGCAGCGACATGTTTTTCGGTATCAAATGAATGATCAAATGAACGTTCATATTGCCCAGTACAAGAGAAGGAATAGAGGAGAGTGATATACGTGAAAGCTAATCAGCAAAGTATTAGACAGAGAACTAGATCCAGGGCGATACATAAGATACATATTTAGCGAGGATATTCATCCCGAAAGATTGGAAGCAAGAAGATCAGAGGTTTGTGAGACAAAGGGAGCAATTAACCGATGAAAAGGCGGAGAATGTTGAGTAAGAACAATAAAAACAAAAGTCTATTTAATTAGATCTACTAATTTTGTAAGCTAGTACAATTAGTTATTATAATAATGTCCATTAAAACAAGGTGTTGTAATTTATATTAATATGCGAACATCTATTTATAGGGTCTATAAAAAACATTAATTTCATAAGTGCATAAGAGAAAACTGATTTAGATATTACATGAACCTTAGTTATTATTGAACCAATTGCATTATTGCTTCTTGCTAAACTTAATTTCTAAAGTGTGTCGCCATGTGAGGGTCAGCGCTGTTAGATCTCTGAACAATTAGGCAACAGTTTAGTGGACGCAGTCCACAAATGGATAGGCTTATTATCCTTAATGTAGGTTGAACAAACATGCCTTTATGATGAGGTTTATTAAAATTTGGAGAATATGTTTGGTCATGATACTTCAGATCTTTGGCTATCTAATACTGAAAGTTCAGTAACAATAAAGTTTATCCTGTGTTATTTAGATTAATTTATAAAACGTTAAATTTTAAAAAAGCTTTAAAATTATATTCATACCCTTTCATGGATCATAAAATATCACATTCAACTAACATTTTCGAACCTATACACCCTTTATTCAATATTTATAAACACTTATATCGATTGCTTGAAAGTACCGTAAATTGCGACTAACTCCAAACGTTTTCCGTATTCATAAAGTCAGCACGTAACGGGGCTGATTTAATGCTATATTTGATTCAGTTGTTGGTAAACAAGCTTCGAGATTAATATTTATTTCCGTGGAAAATCCATGATTTTACATAGAGCTATGATTTGGTCGACTGATAATATATCGAAAATACTTTGAGGTGAATCCCAATTTTTTTATCTACAGCTTATGATTCTTCTTTCGTATCTGGTACATACACATTTGCTTGGCATACGCTAATATGAACAGGAGATAATTTATACGCAGTATATAAGCTGTCCCTTCGTTGTTCAATACATTGTGAACCCCGACTAGCCGACAAAGTTGGCTTAAGCAATCTTGCTTCGTGGATTTTAAATATGAATAGAAAAGTTGGAAGTCTGATAGTTTCTTTGTATAAGCGTGTAAGCAGAAGTATACTACAGGTAACTAAAGTCGCAAAATATTGTTTAAGCCAACTTCATCCGATATTCGGGATTCACAATGTATTGAACAACGAATGGATAGATTATATACTGCGTATAAATTATCTCCTGTTCGTATTAGCGTATGCCAAGCAAATGTGTATGTACCAGATCCAAAAAAAGTATCTAAGCTTTAGATTAAAAATTGGGATTCGCTCTCAACGTGTTTACGAGAAATTATCAGTCGACCAAATCATAGCTCCATGTAACATCGTGTATTTTCAACGGAAGCTAATCTTATTCTCAAAGCTTGCTTAACAGCAACTGAATCAAATATAGCATTAAATCAGCCCCGTTCTGTGCAAAAACAACCACATAGTATTAACTTGGAAATGAATTGTCGTCAAAGGGCATAACCGGTGTAATGATCAAACCGAAGATCATTTTATATGATATAAAACCTTAAAGTCCGAAAGTTGCTTTGCAAAAGTATATTAGGAGAAGTGTACCGCCAGTCTCTCAATCAGTCAAAGATTGTTCAACCCATCATTATCTGATCTCCGGTTTTCACAATGTATTAAATAACCAAGTGATAGTTTACTAACTGCAGCCGAGTCTTCTCATGCTTATACAATATAATTTTCTCTTACAATCGTTAAGGTATTTTAATCTATTCAGAACGTAACAAAATTATCATTTATTACAAAAGATAACGTTTAGTTCATAATTTGCTGAAAGTACATTACTTCAAATCGTTAATGAAGTTTCGAACGATAATATTTTTGAAAATCGGTAGCTTTATGTTTAAAACATAAAAGAAAACATTATTGTACGATTATATTGATCCAATGCACAATGCACTGCAGAAACTATACCAAGTAACTCAAGTTAGACAAAGATTGTTTAAACCATCTTCATACGATCTTCGGGCTTTTCAATATTTTGAATAACAAAGGGATAGCTTATATACTGCTAATAATTTGTCTCGTGATTGTAGTAAGCGTAGGTTAAACAAATGTGCTCGTATTAAACCAGGAAGAAGTATATCATCAGCATCAAATTAAAAATTAAGATTCGCGCTCAACCTGTTTACGAGATATTATCAGTCGACGAAAACAGTGCCGAGTATGGAATTCCCGCGGCAGCAAATCTTGATATTACAGCTTTGCACCAGCAATCGAATCAAATATATCACCGAATCAGCAGACGCTTGTATAATCAACAACATAGTCTTGACTTGAAAATGAATTTTCGGAAAAAGGCACGAACGGTGCAATGATCGAACCAGATGTTTTTAGTCCATTATATATAAATAGAGCATAAGTAGTAACAGTCCAAAATCATAGTACTCAATCACAATGTCATTGCATTTCTAATTGGTGATAATGCGGGTTTTGTTTCTACACTATAAAATGCTCAACATAAAAATCCTGCTAAAATCTGTAATTTCGTAATATTGGATCATAGTTAATGTGCCTACCTTGCCCGAAAGTGCATGACTAACTTTCGTCTCGGTAGTACATTAACGACTACTTAAATTTCTAAATACCACGCATTTCGCCAGATAATGCTTTGATGGATTCATTATTCAACAGATGAAATACATAATAACTTATTTTAATATAAAAAGAATGGCTTATTATATGTATTTTCGCAATGCTGAAATATTGAAGTAGCTGTTCCGCCTTTATTGCTCCTTAATATAAAACAGGACAAGAGCTGTGTATGAAATATCGCTCAAAGCCTCGAATAAAGCCTCGACTTTGGTCGATCGCATCTTTGAACGATGGAATGGACTATCGCCTTCAGTGGCCAACAGCTGTACTTATGCACAATTCAAACTTAAACTCTTGGATTCTTGATATTTTTTCATTTCATCTTGTTTTTATATTTCTACTCCTTTCTTCGATGTGACGTGTTCCCTCGAGCTTTGGCGCCTTTGAAAGTCGATATATAATAAAAATATCAAATTAAGAACATTTGCTTAATCAGATCATATAGTCTCTCATAGAGCGTAGCATTTTAAAGTCTTGATTAAAAATGTTTTAAATGTTTAGAAGCATTATATAATTGCATGATAATAGTATTAATTAAACAAGTCTTACTCTTCAATTTTCTTTCAATAACATATCATCTTTATTAATGATTTCCTGCTTAAAATATGAGTAGAATGTAATCTTACCATTATCGCTCAAAGCCTCGAATAAAGCCTCGACTTTGGTCGATCGCATCTTTGAACGATGGAATATGACCTCTGCCAGAAATACTTAAACTATGTATTATTGGCTACGACGTTATTATTATTTATTTTTAAACATGTTCGATTAATTATTAATTTAAAAAAGTGAAAAGTATGCATCCCAAGGTATTTACACTTTAAAATGTAAACTGTTTCACGTGATCAAGTTTAAGAGATCAAGTAATGGCAAATAGCCAGGTAGCGTATCGACATGGCTATTGCATGGCAGTCTCTTTTGATGATCTCTATTTACATCGTATATTAGTCAAATGATACAAATTTATTTTTAGTTTTAATTTTAACTTTATATAAAATTATAAGTTTATTTATATTATAATATACGTATACTCGGTTTGGTTATCAAATTTATAATTTGATTTACCGAAGATAATAACTGAGTCAATTGAAATAAAAATAAATTATACCTTAATCGCTCTTGGATTATTATTCATTAAATAAAAATAATTATTAAAGTAAATTAAAATATTATGAAATACATAAACAAATAGTTTTTTCCAGATGAAATATTATCTTTATTCTGATACATTATGTTCTAATACAAATATATTATTAAAAAATCTGAATTATAGAAAATCTTAAGTAGTTCTTCCTGTCGACATTTACTAATACATCTTATATTGTAAATTAATAAATTCACAAAAATTTTATCTTTCACATTCTTAACTAATATAAATCTGAATAATAGAAAATCATAAGATTAAAATATTTACTTTTAAATTTATTGATATTAGAAAATATGCAGATTCAGTTAGATGATCTGATTTATTCAAAAAAAACAAGAAACATATATATATAGTAAAAATTTCAAATTTTATAACGTTTGATATTAATCAACATCCTCCATGCGCGCCGAGTCACTCTCGTCAGCTGGAACGGTTGCGGCATTACCCTTTCCGCCCATTCCGTCCAGAAGCTCATCAGCATCGTCATCGATCCCTAGCTCAATCATCCGATTGATGCTTTCCGAGTAGCTCTCCGGGTGCTCCAGACTGAAGCCGGACGCCAACAGACTCGATTCGAACAGCAAAACCACTAAATCCTTTATGAACTTGTCGCCCGTGTCTTTCGCGTGCAGACATTCATAATAGAGTGATCGGGGTTGATCATTAGATTATTCTTCGTGGCCATGTAGCCCGTAGTGTTCGTGTCGCGATGGGTCTGTGCCTTCAATATCCGTTTCATGTTAGCCGTATTGACCCGTCACGATAAAGCATCGCGAGGATACGAGGCGGTTTGAGACAACCATCTTTTTAACTTTGCTGCCTAAGATATCTTTCATGAGTTTGCAGAGCGATTCGAATTTCTCCTTGTCAGCCTCGAACTTCTTTTTCTTCTCGTCTTCGAGGAGTTCGAAGCCCTTCTCGGTCACGAACACGAGATTCTTCCCGTCAAACTCCTTGAGCTGCTGAACGCAGTATTCGTCGATGGGCTCCATCATGTAGATGACCTCGAACCCGCGTTTACGAACGCGCTCCACAAACGCGCTGCTCGCCACATGATCCTCGTTTTCTGCGGTGATGTAGTAAATGTCGTTCTGGTTTGGCTTCATACGGCTCACGTAGTCCTTCAAGGCGCACATCTCATCGCTGCTAGCGCTCGTGTTGTACCGCAGAACTCTGAGAGTTTCTTGCGGTTGGTCAAGTCTTCGTAGATGCCCAACTTGATGTTCCGGCAGAACTGGATGTAGAACTTGTTGTAATTATCCTTGTCATCTGCCACTTCATCAATCAGTTTGAAGCAGCGCTTGACCACGTTCTTGCGAATCACTTTCAGAATCTTGCTTTGTTGCAGGGTCCCCCTGCTGATATTCAGCAGCAAATCCTCAAAGTCGACGATACCCTTGATAAAGTTAAGGTACTCCGGCATCAGCTTCTCGCAATTTTCGGTAATGAACATTCCGCGCACATACAACTTTAAGCTACTTTTCAGCTCCTTTTTTTTCAAAAAGGCCAAATGGCGCACGCTTTGGGATAAAAATCAACGCCCGAAACTCCAGCTGTCCTTCAACGAAAAAATGCTTTGACGGAAAATGGTATTCCCAGTCATTAGTGAGCGACTTGTAAATTTCACCATTTTTCTCGTGTATGATATACTCAGGGGCGCGTGTCCGAATCGATCAGCAGGGTCTCAATCATCACAAGTAAGTGCTCTTCCCTATCCTGTGTCAAATCAATTTGGAATTATGCCATCGTTGCCAGTGTCGTACAATCCTTACAATTATTACGGTAACTGTTTTACTTTTAGAATTTATAAATATATAAATATAAAATTGAAAATAAAATTAAATTACGAATTGACTAATAATATTCGATGTATCCGAAAATCAAAAAATAACTATAAAACTATTTATTTTAAATAAATTACTATATATAAAATAATGATAAATAATTAATAATTATGCAGAATTTTAAATTTAAATAATTTTTGTAAATTATAATTTTTTTAAATAATTTTTTCAACGTTATAATTTTTTTGAAAGAAAATATTTATTACACAAAATTACATTGAACACAAGACAAATCAAATAGTCAAATACTAGACAAACAGTTTGACCTCATTATAAATACATTCTAACTATATATCTGTAGACCTCTGACGACGGCATCGAAAATATCAAGAATTTGATTTTATTAGACCAAACCCGATCTTTCGACGTAACGTAGCGATACAATCACTGTAGTTATTGTCCCCTCTTAAAGCCTGTATTGACGCTATTCTCTTAAGCAATGCATGTGACTCTCTACTGAGTCCGCCAGAAGATGAAAAAATAACCGGAATAAATGAAGCACGATCGACCCTAGATACTCGCTCTAAATATTTGGCCTGCTTTCTGTTGTGATGATACTCAAACAAACTATGAGGGCTTCGATTGGCATACGATGGAGCATGAACGTTATAAACGCAAATGTCTAGAAAAGACCGCTCTGTCGAATCCCCGTATAAACCACTGCATGTAACATCAAGGCGTGTATTCATATCCTTACACGTTGTTATTCTTTCAAAATTGTAAGAAGACTCAACAGGAAGTAGGACCGGCTCAATTTCAATAGCCTTACATGTTGCAGATAACATACCTGCAATAATGTCGCGCATCACATTATGTCGAACAATTGTAAATCCTCCTGTTTTGCAAGATAGTGTGTGCGATACGTTGTTAAGTTCTCCACAAACACATTTTGTCGGAGCGTCTTTTAATTGCCATCCATATCGAGCGGCAAGCCCATCATAAAAATGATGATTATTTAGACAATACTGCCTATCTTCGCTAATCCTTGAAGATAACCAGGTTGATGCGCCTTTTTCTGATGCATGAATTAAGGCATTTTTTGTGTAATTATCCAGTTCTGCAATAATCTTACTGTGTTTTAAATCGTTAAAAATCTTCTTTTCACCCCGAATTCCGATATTCACCAGTGTTTGTTTCTCAAGTAATTCTTGTCCTACGTATCCATTTAATAAAGGTCAACACATTTTTTAGACCAATTCCATTCCTGGATTACCAGCTCGCAAGGATTTAAAATACCCATGCCTCCGCTAGATGTAGAATGTTCAACTAATTGCCTTATGCCTCCGTAATATCACTCATCCCCAGTATCCCCAGCAATAAGCTTTTTCTTATTTCCAATTCTAGTAATTGTAACCATGATTTTTCACATTTGCACGCACGAAAAACATACGTCCATTTATGTTGTAACGCAAAGATGAAAGCTAGATACGTTTGTTGAGCACATGTTTCGGATATTTCCGATAAGCGTCTAACCATCTTACTCTATTTATCGACCTTATGTTCCACCCATTTCCGCTCATAGCCGTCATATCCGATTGGACATTCAAGAACTTCAGCGCCTAGGTGTGAAACTAGAATTTCACTACCCGCAAATATTGACCTTGCTATATCATTATTAGAGCGAGAGATTAACTGGCATTTCTGAGTATTGATGTAAAAACCATAATACGGACCAATGTTCTTCATCATTTCAAAATATTGGTAAAGAACACCCGCCTCCCCAATGCAAGATACATCATATGCGTACCACATCTGTTGGACAGACAGAAAGGCATCCTTCAAACGCAATATTAAAGGAATTGTAGAAGCCGTGGATGCAACCAAAGACAGAGGATCACCCTGCGTGAACCCTTCGCGAGACAATATTATATCGTCTCCTATCATCATAGGATCCTTCGAATACATGTTCGTTAACACATTAAGCAAAGGCGGACATACATTTTTCATGTTTGTCCGCCTTTGCTTACTGTTCTATAATGGATAAAAAGGGTATAAAGGTTGAATTAGATAATAAAACTATACCTATATTATATTGGAATCCAAAATTACATAAAAATCCAATAAAACCTAGGTTCATATGTAGTGCGTTTAAATGTACATTAAAACCACTTTCTGTCTATATGAATAAAATACTTAAAGTAATTAAAGCACATTTTAAAAAATATTGCAAGGTAATCGAAATTAATACTGGTATAAAACACTATTTCAGTATTAATTCTACAAAAGAATTTTTAGAACAGACAAAAGGAATAAATTTTCAAAATATAAATACATACGATTTTAGTACGCTTTATACAAATCTAGATTTAGTAGATATTAAAGAAGCGTTAGTAAAATTAATTAATCTTATATTCGGAAAAAGATATACATATATATGTTATAATAATTATAACGCCTATCTAACAAAAATTAAACCATCAAATAAATATAAATATATGGATAAAATTGAATTAATAGAATCCTTAAATATTTTGATAAATCAAAATTATTTAAAAGTAGGGACATCTATATTTAGACAAGTAAAAGGTGTTCCAATGGGTGGTAATAGTAGCCCAATTATAGCTGACTTGTTTTTAAGCTTTATAGAATATGAATTTGTTCATAACTGTGTAAAAACTAAATCTAAACAATATAAATATATGAAATATATGTTTCGATACATTGATGATATATGTGTATTTAATTCTAATAATTTTTATTCAATTAGTGAGCACATTTATCCAGAAAGCCTTATTCTTAACAAAACCAATATTAATGATAAAGAAGGTGTATATCTAGATATGAACATTAAATTAACATTAACTAAAACTACTATTAATTTATATCGTAAAGATGACATATTTAAATTTACAAGAAACATATTTTTGCATGAGCATTCATGCATACCATATAATATAAAATATAATACATTAAATAATGAAATTTTAAGAATTGCAACAATATGTAATGATATTGGCTTTCTTCAAAATCATTTAAATAATTTAATAGATACATATTTTAAACTAGGTTACTATAAAAATAACATCAAGCAGAAAATAGTAAAATATATAAATCAACACAATAATATAAAGAATAAATTTAAACTCTTAAGTGGCAAATTTTTATGGATGGATAATAAATAATATACTTTGCATTAGAATAAGATACTAGATAGTTATTTCAGAGGAAATACATCATTAGCATGTATTTGGCCCCGCTGCTATGTTGGGTAGAGGAGTTAGGGGCCGAAACCTGATAGCATAGCAGTTCCTCCTGATGACCTCTAATTCTTATTCTGATACAACGTCTGTTATTTATTAGTCAATTCATAAAAATGACGTTTATTTTAAATTTTATTTTTTATTTTATTTTTTTAACTTGATTTAAATTAGAAAATCTAAAAACAATTTTTAATTTTATTATTTAATTATTAAATTTTGATTTAGCATTATTATGTTTTGTTTATTTTATAATTATATTAAATACGTAGACTCAGTTAGCTGATTTAATTTTCTATTTGGGCTTTATTTACATAAGGCACACTTATAAAAACACGATACTAGATTTATTTTCTCATAATCGCCCACTCAAACCATTCTTCATATTGTTGATCATCTCACTTTCTTCGGAGTTCACTTCGACAACTGTATTTCTATCGATTGATCCGTTCGCGACAAAACGCTATATTGCAATATCATACTTCGTGACCTTCGCCGTTTTATAAGCTCTCTTAATTTTAACTAATGTTACTCTCTTATCTCCAGTTTATTGTTTCCTAAGATCTACAATTTCATCAGTCTTTTTGCTTTCCTCTAAATTCTCACTTCTTCCTCTTTAGCTCCTTGTGAATTCCGCCGTGCGTATCCTTTTTCGCCTCCGCCATGAGAGGAGGTTAAAAAGGATAGCAGTGCTCACAGTAATGCCATGAGACGAACACCAGTCGAAAACTTTAAAAATATCTCATTGCAATTGAGGAGTGTCTGAATGGTTTCTGATTTCACTCCATATTTTGAGATCGTCTACATACATGATGTAAACGATCGTCTACATTTAAAGGTTTAAGGTTTACATCTACATGTTTAATACGTTTAAGGTCATCTAAACTTTAGCCAGACATCATTGCTATCACTGAAACGTGGATCCACCCAGATATTATAGACAGTGAAATAGCGCTCGATGGATATACACACTTACGCGCAGACCGACTATCATACAAAGGCGGTGGCGTCGTTCTTTATGCTAAAGATCCCCTATTTTTTAAAACCATTGAGTTTTCGTGTGGGCAAGATATCAGCTCTGACTTTCTGTGGACCACTTCTAGGGACACTGTAAAAGGTGTCTTCACTATAGGGCCTGTTCCATCCCACCTTCGTCGCTCGTCTCGGATATTTGCAATTCATTACTCATGCACGCATCATCTGGTTCACCTACATTGATATGGGCGACTTCAATATGCCGAACATCGATTGGGACTTGATGATCCCCACTTCTCGTTGTGACGTTACTCTTCAAGCTTATTAGATACCTTCATCTTTCTCGACCTTACTTAGCATGTAAGGGAATTCACTCGTGTTCGAGGATCAAGTCGATCAATTTTAGATCTATGCCTCTCTAGTAGTGAGCATCTGGTGAATCTTATAGAGTACTTTCCTCCTCTCGGCTGCAGCGATCACCGTCTTTTATCCATTCGGTCTTCTCTAATGGGTCGTTCTCGCACTTCATGCCACTCCTTAAATATGCACAAAACCGACTATGCTAAACTGAGAGAGTCGCTGTTCCGAGTAGTATGGCCAGATCCCTCACTACACGGAATTGAGTTTGCATGGGATTTTTTCAAATGTACTCTACAGGCTGCCATTAGCTACCATAGCCCGGTTAAACGATTCTCTAGTGTTGCCTCTCGTCTACCCTGGTTGATAGTAAGGTCAGCAGTGCCATAAAGTTGCGTGACCGCAAATTCCAAGAATTTAAAAATGGTCATTGTTCCTACCGACTGTACAAACAGACAAGAAACTTTGCAACATCGTTAAAAATATCCAAGCTCAAGCATTTCATTGATTCCCTCTGCCGCTGTTGCGTGGGCAACTCATCCCGTTTTTTAAAACATCTCAGGTCCCATCTGAAGCCCGGAAATATAATTAAATGTCTCGCCAACGTACAAGGGAAAATTCTGAATGACCCGAAGCTCATAGCAGAGGAATTCAGTATTCACTGCTCAAATATCGCATTCGAGGTCCCTTCGTCTTCCAACTATACCCGGTCCTCTGGTCTCCCGAATCATAAATCATGCGTATTTGATTTCAGCGAGCGAGACGTGTGGGAAGTACTGAGACAGCTGCCGAATTCACTTGCTGCTGGTCCTGACAGACTTCCTCCCTTACTTTTTTATGAATCAGCTGATATTTTATGTAGACCGCTTTTTCAATTATTTCCGTGCTCGATATCTAGCGGCGTACTTCCTAATGACTGGAAGAAGTCTCTGGTTCTTCCACTGTTCAAGAAGGGCGAACGTACTTCTGTGAATAATTACCGACCTATCAGTCTCACTTGTGTGGCTTGTAAAGTTCTCGAAAAACTAATTGATAAAGCTCTCCGTTTCCACCTTGAAAGTCTCAATATATTCAGTGATGTACAACATGGCTTCAGGAAGAACAGATCTACGATCACCAATCTTGCAACATAAAGACACAGTTGGGCTGATTCAATGCGATCAGATGTTGGACTCAATGTGCTTTTCTTTGATCTGTCTAAAGCCTTCGACTGTGTGAAACATGACATTTTACTCTCAGAACTTTGGCACTGCGGTATCAGAGGTCCTATCCATAGATGGCTGCATTCATTCCTAACATCTCATTTCTTCGCAGTCAAGATCGGCGGTGTCTTGTCTGAATTGCGTCCTATGTTTATAGGGGTTCCTCGGGGGTGTGTAATCAGCCCACTACTCTTCAACGTCTACATCAACTCACTCCCTTCTGTCATAAATTCACAGTGTCTTCTGTACGCTGACGACCTCAAAATATGGCGTTCATTGAATAGTCCCAGTGATGTAACTATACTCCAGAAAGATGTCGAGATGGTTTCTCGATGGTGCAATGCTGTCGGACTCAAAGTGAACCTGCGAAATGGTTCCACCTACATATTGGAAAAGGGACCTTCAGTTGTAGCTACCGAATTGATGACTGTCAGATTGTAAAGGTATCGCAAATGTCGAACATGGGTGTGATTGTAACTAGTGACTTAAGCTCCCGCTCTCATGTCGATCATGTTGTAAGCAAGTGCGTTCGCCTCCTCGGTCTAGTACGTAGGGTGTTCGGTCATCTTGATTCTGTGGGATTGCGTACCCTTTACTAATGCGCAATCCTCCCACACATGTTGTATGGGTCCGTCGTTGCTCGCCCTCAGTTCCAGCTTGAGCTGGACGCTTACGAACGCATTCTTTATCGGTGCACACATTTAGTGCGGTCCATACGTTCGTTACCTTACGAGGAACGCATGCGCTGTCTTGACGTTCCCCCCAGTGAAAATTGCACTAAAATTTAATGATCTGATATTCGTGTAAAGGTGCTTGACCACCCCCAGGCCACTGTTGCAAGACACGTTTGAGCTAAGAACCAACGATCGCCTACGTGGTCACAACTATATGCTGAAGAGAAGACGAGCCTGCAATAAACGAATATCAACAATCCATGATAGAATTGTACCTATCTGGAATGGTATACTTGCTGTGACGATAAATGGTAACCAGGGGAGTTTTTAAACGAGGGTTACGAAATTACCTCAGGATGCGTTGTCGTCATGTCTGAGTTGCACATTATTTCGTTTATTTATTTAATTTATAATTTTTTAAATTTTCTTCTGTTTTCCATGTTGTGAATCAACATGTTCGAACTGTTCAAGCTCTTTTTGTTGTCGAAAATATAATAATACATGATCTTCCTTGATTTTAGTCGGGCATTTGATCGCGTTCCGCACGTGATGTTGCTTGGTGTTCTGCAATCGTCTCAATCGATAAAAATGGCTAATAGATTGGATTCAGAATTTTCTATGCGACCGCCTTTTTCGCGTACGGGTAGGTCAATCTTTATCATCACCTCGAAAAGTATATATCGGTGTACCTCAAGGGTCTTACTTGCGTCCAGTCATCTTCAACATATTCATAAATACCTTACTGAATGAGCTAGTTAGATCAAAGTCTTGCGAGTTCTCGGCTTTTGCAGATGACCTGAAATTATAGAGGACCATTAAGGATCTGGAAGATATTGTGTGTTTGCAGAAGGCAATAAATGTAGTACATGGTTGGTCTCAATTAACGGGTATCCACTAAAATGTGCCCAAGTGTGTACACTTGCGTTTCCGCAAAAATAGTTTAAAATCAAGCTATTACATTGGAAGTGAGTATTGTGGAAATAGAACATGTTCAAAACCTTGGCGTCACAGTGCACCGATCTCTTAAAACACGGGAGAATACGATGCGTGTATATAGCGCAGCTAGGCGGATAATGCATATAATTACGAGTTGTTTCTCCACACCGAATCCTCAGTCATTAGCCATATTATACAATGCTAAGATTCAACCATTGATCGAATATGCTGCACCGATTGCATTTCCATGTACGAAAGATGACATCTCAAAGTTTGAACGCATACTACACAGTGTCACACGCTTATCTCCTAGCTTGAGAACTCTCCCTTATGAGCAGCGGCTCTTTCATCTTGGATTGAGTTCCATATTTTGTCGCCTAGTGTTCCTAGACATGTGCTCTATGTATCACATCGTACATCGGTATGTAGGATTCCCTATTAAGGTTACAAGGAGAAATTGTCGACAAAGAAGGAGAGAACATTATCTTTGTCTAGATATTTTGTGCCATGAAAATTTATCTAAAAAATTTCGACTTTCCCACCGAGCGTGTAACTTATGGAATTATTTACCTCTTCCGTTGTGAATGCTGCGAGCTTTCTGGATTTTCGAAAAATGCTGAAGAATTGGTTAATGAAGCCGAATGTGGTACGTCGGATCACGGCGTTTCATAAATGACCTTTTTCTTTCTTTTCATGGTCGTGATCGAGCAAAACAACCTTGTGGCTAATGCTCTGTATGTAATAATAATTGCTGCAGACGTCACTTGGCAGGTCATTAATGTAAATATTAAACAATGTCGAGCTAAGTACGGCACTGTATGGAACCCCGCTAGTTAAATCTCTATATTAGGATATTGAGTTATGTACCTTGACGGCAAACGAGCGTTTTTCTAAAAATGCTTTAATCCTATTGAGAATCTAGTCACGGAAACCTAGCAAACTAAGCTTGGTAAGTAGTTTTGCATGTGAGACATGATCGAAGGCTTTAGATAAGTCGAGGAAAATTGCATCGATGCTGACTTTTTCTTCAGCAGAATTAATCCAGCTAGCTCTAGCTAGTAGTAGATTTGTAATAGTTGAACGATTCGGTCCGAATCCCTGTTGGCAGTTACTTAAATATTTTTTATCTTCCAAATACGCCCAAATGTGTTTCGAAATCAATTTTTAGAATTTTGCAAACAATACTTTTCAAACTTATAGGGCTCTAAATTTCAATGTAATTTCTATCTCCTTTTTTGGCCTAGTTATTGAGAACGTAGCCAAAAGATAAAGAACTACGAAAAATAGAAGCTAATTGTAAGTATATAACTAGTGCCAGTTCACTAATGAAGATTTAGAAAAATCTATAAGGGCATGTTACTTTCAAAATTTGTAGATTAGTCAATGCTTATAGCAATTCGTCATTTGAAATATCAATGTGTGATAATACTGTATTGAATGAGGAACTGTTATCGGCATCTGCATGATGGACGGGTTGAAAAGGTACGACTTCATACGATGAAAATTTATCTGCAAAAATATTGCCACTAGACGGGGTATTTGCTCCGTGGATCCATTTTCGATCTGTATATAAGAAATATCGTAACTTTTGTACAACGATGTAAAACTTGATTGAAAGAACTCCAAGGATTATTTCCATTTTCCTGTCAGATGCTATATATAATCCCGTTTCTTTTGTTTTTAAATAAGGGTTACGAAATCTCGCCGAGTACGAAATAATTCGAAGGAAGACTCACTTCTTCTAAACAAGTTAAAAGTTTTGTTTCGGCGGTTAATTGCTGCTCGTAATTCAGAATCAAATCATTTTGGCTTTCTTTTCATTTTACGCATACATGTTGGTGTGAAGTATTCAAACGTTTTGAGTAAGATCAACTTGAAGTGGTTCTACAATCCCTAAAGCCCCTATTTGTGAGGGATTCGGTCAGTTTGTCAAATATAGCACATTTCGCTCACTCTTTAAGTTAGTTTTGAATGAATTAATAAAAGGCTGTCGTATATCTTCTCTAATAATACCAAAATACTATATTTCGATGACTATAGTAACGTGGTCACTGGCTCCAACGTGAGGTCGAATTCTAAACGGTCCACTATCGATAAGCTACTTGTCAAACAAAGATCAAAATCAACATCCTTACACCTCTCATAATTGTTAATAATATTTCTATATATGCTAGAGAATGTGTTTACAGAACTGGCAATTACGTTCATTGGAGTTGATGGTGATCGGTAAAAAAGCGCCCAGAAGTAGCGGATCGTAATTAGGTCTGTCAAGAGACAACCATATATGTTCACAATAATTGATAATATCGCATGCTAGTTCCAAAGTCTTGAAAGTCAGTATGCCTTTGATATAAATAACAACTCCACCACCTTTACAGATTTCTCTATCACAACGTACTAAGGTAAAACCAGATATAACAATTTCTTCGTCAAGTATCTTAGGTTTGAGCCAAGTTTCGGTTATAATCAGAATGTTAATTGATCTTTCTTGAACCAAAACAGTAAGTTCATCCCATTTGTTGACAATGCTCACTACATTCGAATACAATATCAGAAAGGGGTTATATTTGAATTTGGATTGTAAGTTTTGAAACTTGGTTGATAAGTTCCAAACGTTGGTAGATCAATTTTTTGAGAAGTCGCATTTAACATATTCCGAATGATCCACAAACTGAAATTTGGATTGGGAGAGTAAACGTTCGCCGCCAGACTACACAAAAAAAATAATTACAAGATCTTTTTTTACCATTATCTACACTCTTTCGCGAAGTTCTTTGGTAGCATATTTATAATGCGCGCGATCTTCCGGGGACAAATCTCGTCACATCTTCTGTAATCCTGTGTCTGCTAAGTGAAAACCATAACGCAGTGCTAGAGTGCACATTTAGGAATCTTTCAAAATTCCTTTGATCAAACGAGGCTTACCATCATCGAGTATCTTACCCAGTCTATACAGATGTTGAACGTGGAAGTTTTATAATTCGATGGATGGACAGGTATGAAGTAGGAATGAAAAGAATATCCGATCAGAATCAACATAGTGTTTTAATCGTAAGAGCCTTGCAACAGATGATGATTCCTTAAGGTTTACAATGATTAAGCAGTTTGAGCTGTCACGATTCTTATTAACCTTGTTTTCCCATGAAGTAAATCTGAAGGCTTTGGAAATGGGGTCATACTGCTGTCATGATCTGAATCGGAAGTAGAAGCAGTAGTTGAACGCACCCTATCATACTTTGTTCTGTTTGCTATCTTTTGACAGAGAATGATTCATTAAGTGAAGAGGCAATTTTTTGGATTGATTTTTAATTTTAAAAATCAATAAATTTTAATTATTTTTATAATTAATTTTTGATTCATTTAGTGGTGAATAACGATTCACAACCTAATTCGCGTTGAAGAAATATACAATCTAAAGGATCCTTCATAACTGCCCAAATCTTTAAATAATCGGTGAATGCTAAATGACAATATTTGATCTCAACAGGCAAACATTTTATGTAAGTTATGAATACTATTGCACCATACACCGATCCCTTAGTAGCCCGGAAAAATAAAAATTCGGATTATGACATGCTACTACCTGTTCGCACTTTAAAAAATCGCTGATCAAGGAACACCCTAATCTAATCACTTATTTAACGGGCACTTTGTAATTATGCAATACTAATTAGTTAGATAAAATAAATAACATTAATAGTTAGATAATACTTCATCGAATGAATTAGAGAAATTGAGGAATACCAAATTAACCGAGTGGCCTGATATAACATTATCCACCTACTTTTCACGGACAGTTACTATATTAGTAAATCTTGATCGACCAGCCCTTAACCATGTTGATAGTCGTCAAGAATGTGATATTCTTTGAGATTTACACGTAATTTATTTGCAATAATACGTTCCAGCATTTTTGAATATTCGTTGCAGCATTAATTGGCCGCAAATCTGGATAGAAATAACATAAATGTAAATTGTAGATAATGGCGAAAACAGCGGATATCTAAGTATCAGAAATCTAGGAGTGGTTCAATCTATACTGGAAATATCGATTTAATTGTGAAATATGTTTAGAAACAAATGTAAGTAATAAGAAAGTTAAAACATCATCTGACGAAACATACATGAAAAATGATCAAGTTTTTCTAACTCAAGTCGTACTTCATTTAACTCTACGCGCAAGAAATTACATGAAAGAGATACTGGGTTTAATTCACAGGTAGAATTTTATTTATTTATACTTACGACAGAAGTGGGGACCCAATGCTCATAAAAATGGTTTACATGAACAAAAAGCAAGGAAAAAGATTTAGAAATCTTCGTTGAATATTCATAGTCTAACTTTGTGGAATTAGCTATTCATTCCTCTTCGGATATTCCATAAATTTACGTTTATTTGTTATTTTAACTTCAGCAGATAATATATTTTATACAGGAACCAACTTTTGAGAACGATCAATGATGCGGTGGATAAAATTCGATTAAGAAAATTAGAGGGATACAATGCCTATGTAATTTAGAATAAGTCATTGAGTTGCTTAATGCTGAATACAATGAACTGCACATATATGCGAATATGAAAGTAATCTGTAATCAACATATATAATATCGCCGGAAGTAAATGATTTCAAAAGGTAAATGAACTGCGTGAACTTGGAATCAATAACTCCAGTAAAGGTGAAGCAAAAATGACTTTGTTCATTAATTTATAAACTGAACCTAATTAATAACAAATTTCAACGGTATTACTAAATCACAGTGAAATTGGTCATAACAAAGGGGGGAAATAAGAAATTAGTACAATACTGATTTCTGCACAAATCCTAACGAACCGCAAGTATTCCGCTAATCAACAACCGTGTAGATTCAAGACAGCCCTTAACAATAATTTAGAGTCTAATGGATATTTTTTACAACTAAGCAGTCGTTAAAATTAAATTAATACAAATTGTGTGGAAAAAATATCACTCAAATATCATTATGATAAAGTTCAAAACGCTCATTCGTCTCAAACAGAATAAATACATCATATTTCGAGCAAACCGATTTTAAAATTCCATGACGAAACGTGCTTTATATCAGATGAATATGCTTTATCCATATTATTATAAATGTATTATTAAAAAAAGAATTATTATAATATCCATATTATAATATCCATATTATTATAAATGAAACAACAAGGACAAAACAAAACTCACAAATGACAAACATTTTGGGTTAACATACCTTTACGAAAGATATTTCAAATTGAAATGGGTCGCAAAAAGCAAAATGAAATAACTGAATAAGTATCACGTCTAGTTGAATTTGATTCTGACAGCTGTAACGTTTAAACTTCGTTAAAAGAGTTTGAGATCTTAAAAAAGTTTGAGATCTAAAGTAAATACAATTTCAGTTCCAGATTGCTTATATTTGGTTATATTAAGTTCTATACAATAAATAACATACAATCTAATATACATACAACGAGGAGAATAAAATCACGAATCAAACGACTATATACAAATGGGTCGGAAAAAACAAAAGTCTCAAGTTCCCAACCATGTCGCGTCCAACACCGATGTTAGAGATGTTTCCAATGGATCTGAACAACAAGTCCTTTGCTCAAACAATGATTGTCACACGTGGGTAAGTATTTGGACTTCAGAATCCCAGGCATCTTGCCTTGCAGACAACGAATTCTACTGTGGCTACTGTTCGGCTAAGATGATAAATACGATGAAGAGTGAAATAGAGAGTATCAAGACAAATATATTGAAACTATCTGGCAATGCAGCGATGTCCACACATGCCTCTTCGTATTGTAATAAGTTTAAACCTCGATGCCCAATTCTTCCTCATTCGATTGCCTCTAAGAATGCCAAATCTCCCATCTCTTCTACAGGTATTACTATACATCCTTCAATTTTGCCCAATCAATCAGCTAAATCTTCTGATGTTACTGTCATTGACCATTTGTGACCCAGTATTTCTTTAGTCGTATCAGATAAATCACCTTACATTTCTACCCCTCATTGCGTTTCTACATCATCATCAGATAATCCATCATCAGATAATCTGAAGGAGCCGCAAATTGTATCGCAGCAAGATGGATTTTGTCAAGTTTATGATAAATCTACCGAGACAGTGACGGAGCCGCAAATTGTTACAACTAATGTATTTTCACTCCCCGACACCCCACGTCCCGTCCTTCCCGTCTCGTTTCTCAATACCTTGCATCCATCAATCAAAATCACCTCCACCAACCTCCACTATCCTTCCACTCATAACCTTTCCTCACATCGCTTGCCACCCTCTTTATTATCATTATCCTCTGTCTCCCGTCGTCAAACCAAATCCCTCCAAATCATCAACTGCCAGCTCTTCTATCGTGATCTCACCTACTCACGACAGTCGTCCTCCTTTACGGAAGCGCTTTGCTTCTCGCGATCGTTGCGTCATTGTCACTAATATCACGCCTTCTAACTCCTTATCTCCACAAGCACGTCTAGACCACGATGTTTCCGCCTTCAGATCCATCCTCTCGTCTATTGTCCCTGCGGATAAACCATCCTTTTTCAAGGACATTTCTCCTGTCGCATTCATCCGTCTAAACAAATCTTCTCAATCTAATCCTTCCCAGCCCCCTCTCCTAAAAATTGTTTTCAAGCATCGCTCTCACGCGTCTTCTGTCCTCTCTCAACGATTCAAACTCATGTCATCTTCAACCACTCGAATTTTCCCCGATCGCGCCCCTTCTGAAATCGCTCAAATCTCTTCAGCCCGCATCGAAAAACGCAGTCGTGAGGAAAACGGTGAAACATCACTCTCCATCCGAAATATAGACGGAAATTTTCAAGTTGTCCACACCCGTCCAAAAATTCGATGGCGCTCCATCTCTCCTATGTGTCTTCTCCACTAGACTCTTTCGCCACAACACACGGTTTCCGCCTCGGTCTCCTCAACACTAGATCTATTCTCAATAAATCCGATCTTATCCTCAACCTATTCACCAAGCAATCCATCGATATCTTCTGCCTCACCGAATCCTGGCACTCAGATTCCGACGACCTTTCCATTCGCCGTCTGCTCTCTACCGGTTGCTCCCTAGTCGAATCCGCCCGCCCCCTCAGCTCATGCCCTTCTAAATTCTCTAATCATGGCGGCATCGTCGCATTCGCGCGTCACCCCGCGTCTCTTCGCAAAATCAATCCCCCTTTCAGTCCTTGCTCTTTTGAATTGCTTATATGTCGTTATTCTAACCCGATCACTCTAGATCTCGTCATTGTATACCGTCCTGGTTCATCAGCTCCTACTGACTCATTTTTTACCAAACTCGCTGACCTCCTCTCTCATTGTTCTTTGTCATTAATCCCTTCACTCGTTCTAGGCGACTTCAATATCCGCCTAGACCGCCCCTCTTCTACGGATTCCATCCGGTTCATCAACATTCTATCCAACTACAATTACAAACTAATCTCCACTGCCCCCACACATATACTTGGTGGGGCACTCGACATCATCGCTGTCCCCGATCATTTTGCTGCCTACACCTCACTGTCCATCTCTGATCCTGGTCTATCCGATCACTTTCTTATCACCCTTGATCTCACTCACAATCACACCCCTCCTCACAAACCTAAAATCCTACGTCGCCCTTGGAGAAATCTTGACCTCTCCTTCTCCGCTCTGCCTTACTCCAATCATCTCTATCATTACCCACAATAACATATTCATCTCCTCACGATCTCGCCTTTCTTTTGACTCTGAGCTCACATCCACTCTCGATATTCTCTTGCCCTTCAAGTCTCACCCACACCGTCGCTTGCACCGTGCCCCATGGTTTGACATCCAATGCCTACTCTCAAAGCGTCGACTCCGCCATGCTTTTCGAGTCTATCACCGCTCTCTCAGACGTGATTTCCGCTCGATCACTCCGTCTTTCCGTGATTCCTATCTTGCTCTTCGCCGGTCTCATCTCCACCTACTACGTACCAAATGCAACTCCTTCTGGCAGCATAAAATCATCACTTCATTCAACTCTAAGACTCTCTGGCATACTTTTAACTCAATCCTTGCTCGCTCCTCTTCGCCGTGCAACATCAATGCCAATGATTATTCGTCATTTCTCCAGACTAAAGTATCCACGTTGCTCTCTCACACCCCGGTCTCCATCCTATCCCACTCTGCCCAGTCTAATCTCATCCTTCCGGAACTCTTTCATCTTCTCCCTGTCTCACCTACAGAAGTATCATCTGTCCTCATGTCCTTGCCCAACAAAACCTCACCTGCCGATCCCCTGCCTACTCACATATTAAAATCTATATGCTCATCGATATCCCCATTTCTCACAACCTTGTTTAACTCGTCCATCCGCAGTCGTATCTTCCCTTCACACTGGAAATCCGCAATCGTTCGTCCCCTCCTTAAGAAACAATCGCTCGACCCCTCCCTTCCTTCTAGCTATCGCCCCATTTCACTACTCCCTACTCTTTCAAAGCTCTTAGAACGCCTCATCTTAATACAAATCAACGCTTATCTCTCCTCATCCAATCTGTACCCTCCTTTCCAATCCGCTTTCCGCTCTAATCACTCGACAGAAATCGCATGCATAAAAGTGTACAACGACTTACTCATTTCTCGAGACAAGGCTCTATATAGTGTTCTCATCTCCCTCGACCTCTCCTCCGCATTCGACATTGTCGACCACTCCGTCCTCCTTTCTCGCCTTCGTTATGATTACGGCTTTTCTTCCTCCTCCGTAGCATGGTTCGCATCATATCTATCCGACCGTTCCTTTCGCGTCTGTTCTAATTCATCATCCTCCCCTCCCATCCCTATTTTTTGCGGGGTCCCACAAGGTTCAGTCCTAGGTCCCCTGCTTTTCTCTCTTCTGCTTGGCGATCTATCTCCGTTTATCAAACCTTACTCCTTTAAGGTCATGCAATACGCCGATGACATTCTAATCTATGCTCATGCACCCGCACATCGCATACACGATATCGGCATTTCTGCCTCCAACTGTCTTTCTTCTATCTACAAACGTCTCTCCAATCTCCATCTCGTTCTAAACCCCGAAAAGTCCAAAATAATGTGGATCCTCCCCCGTAAACCAAACATATCTCCTCCCACTGTATATTTTGCCTCATCAATCATCCCCATAGTCCACAATCTCACTTTCTTAACCTTCCATTTCGATGATTACCTTTCCCTTAAACCCTTCGTCCGTGACAAGGTCCGCTCATCTAACTTAATTCTCCGTGATATCCGCCGTATCCGCCCCCTTATCGACTTTCGTTCTTGTATGTCTCTTCTTTCATCGCTTCTTTTCCCTAAAATCGATTACTGCCTTAGCCTTTTCGCCAATTCTCCAAAATCCATCATCCTACCCCTACAACGAATAATCAACACCGCCGTTCGAGTGCTCTTTCGTCTCCGTCGCTTCGACCACACATCCACATATTTTGCCCAACTCTCCTGGCCCACCATCCACATCCGCATCAAACTCCGCCTTCTTCTCGTTACTTTTCGTCTCATCGCTGTCGGCTCCCCATCGTTCATCAACCTTCCTTTCTTAGACGATACTCGCCCCACCTCGCTATCGCTTCGTTCCTGTCATACCCTCTTACTCCACGTTCCTAATTACTCCAACAACTACGGTCTCCGATCCTTCCTCGTCGCCGCCTCACTCGCCTGGAATCAACTCCCTCTCGACGTCCGCCGCGCCCCTTCCTTTATCATATTCAAACACCTCCTCCGTTCACACCTTCTCGACACCTGATTCACATTCTTGTTTTGTTGTGGTCATGTAAGCGTGCGCTGGCACGCATTTGCCACGTTAAAATAAATCGTTTTTTATCTGTTCCGCGACTAAATTGTGGCAACTTAGTAGAAAGTTGTTGTTGTTTTTCGTCTGTTCTTCCTACGGGATCTTGAACAATGAATGCAAGTGCAGCGAAAAGAACTTCAAATTTAAAAGATCCCGTTTATCGCGAACACAGTTCAGGCGAACCTGAAACGTGTCATAGTCATATGACATCTATTTCTTCGCCAAATTTATTCATTTCAGAGTTACAAGTTCAGGAAATTATGACGATGGATCACCAAAGCCGAAATTCAGCCCGCATCTGGATAGGGGAACAACGACATTCGCACACGATGCAGACATTATTTTTGCCTCAAAGGTTCTCCTACCAGATTATTGAAGATCTTGATGTGAATGAACGTAAACGTCTGTGCTAAGTTAAACAAGTTTTAAAAGCGTGCTTAGATTCCGAAGAGACGAACTTAACGATCGAAAATTTTCAGGTTGTGAGGCGGACTCGGTGGCATTAGATCCCTTTTTTAGGTAAATGTTTTCAGAATCCTTTCGTCGCTTCTACATCATCTAATATTCAAAGATTTGAATATCTTGGTTGCTTATGTAATATTGTTGAGTACAGTTCCTTCTTGTGGTTTGCTCTCAGTGGTTCCTATAATGGTGGCGGAAATTGCTACAATGTGAGTAGTGATCAGCGGTCCGCCTCTGTCAACTCTGGTTGTGTGATTTTGTACACCAATGATCGTAGCATTCTCTTTAAAATTAATAAATTAAGACTTTGTGTCCAGATACACATCCGTTGTTAGTGGCTATAACCGAAACTTGGTTACACTATGATATTATAGACGCCGAGATTGATGTAACGAATTATTCCTCTTATCGGGCGGATATAACCAGTAATAGAAGTGGTGGAGTGATTCTTTATGTGCATAACAGTGTAACGTTCAAGTTAATATATGTAAAATCAGAATCACGAATTGAGGCTTTCTAGGGTAGCATATCGCTACCTACTCATGGATCAGTCATTATCGGTCTAATCTATCGCAGTTCGTACTCTAATATGAGTTGCATAATTGATGACTTGCTGAAATTTGATTAACGTAATAAAGTAATAGTAGTGGGCAATCTAAACATTCTTACTGTCGATTGGAGTAGTTATATGTGCTCTGCTAGTGATCATTTCTCTTCGGTATTTCTTGATACCGTTAATTTTTTGGACCTTACTCAGCATGTTACAGAGTTCACACGTTTCTCTGGAGATCATCGTTCTTTACTCGATATTTGCATTACATCAAAAAATACATGATCAATAATGATACGCATTTGGATCCTCTAGGCAACTCAGACCATTGTGGACTCTTGTTCGACTCAAATTTCTCACATATTGTCGCACCTTAAGCCTTGCTCCAATATGCTGCAATGCTTCAAGACTGACTTTGAATTAGTCTGTCGATATTTATTTAGTATATGTTGGCTTTATCCCTGAACTGTTAAAGTTGAGATATCATTTAAGAGTGACGTTGGTAGTATTAGTTCCATCGTTGACAACAATGAATGCACTCTAGTTCACGACATTGATATAGCCACTGCTTTTGGTTGTAAATTTATAGTACCGGTTTCTAACACTTCTCGAAATGGTTTTATATTATGTCGATCAATTTATGATGGTATTCACATGTTTTCTGTCCAATATGTGGTAACGTGGCTCAATTAGCTCAAATCATCGGGTTCTATTATCTCAAATCATCTGGTTCTACTAATCAAAAAATTGTATTGGATATAACTTACATTGCAGATTAATTCAATCAGTTGCAGATCAATTTAATCAGTTGCAGATCAATTCAATCAATTGCAGTAGCAAATATAACAGGTTAAGCATACAAGGACGATGATGGGAAGATGTAAGAATACAGCTACGACCGACACTAACTGTGCTCGACTACAAGTACAGTGATCGACACACGACTGCAGCGTCTGGACTACAATCGCATGCGACAACAGTAAGTCTGAAGAAGACTTCCTATGTATCTTATTTGCAAACAACCTCATACGCAACCTCTTCCATAAGCACATATCAACCTCCAACATGTCCACTCAAACTACCTCCGTCGTTTCTGATGTCCTTTCTTCACCCACTGATCATGTCACCACATACACTTCCAATCCCATGTTTTATTCACTCCCCGACACCACCATCCTTCCCTTCTGACTCGTTTCTCAATAACCTACATCCATCAATCAAAAGCACATCCACTAACCTCACGATCCGTCCACTCATAACCTTTCATCACATCGCCTGGGAGTTGAGTTACGGAAAGCTTTCCATTTCTCGATCGTTGCGTTATCGTCACTAATACCACTCTTTTCACATCCGTATTTCCACAAGCACGTCTCGACCACGATGTTTCCTCCTTTAGATCCATCCTTTCGTCTCTTGTTCCTGCGGATAAACCATCATTTTTCAACGATATCTCTCCTGTTGCATTCTTTCGCCTAAACAAATCTTCTCAATCTAATCCTTATGAACTCCCTTTCCTGAAAATTGTTTTCAAACATCGCTCTCAAAATTCCTTTGTCCTCTTCCACTGATTCAAAATCATGTCCTCTTCAGCCACTCGCATTTTCGCATATTGCACCGTCTCCGAAATCGCTCAACTCTCATCTGCCCGCATCGAAAAATGTCGTAGCGAGGAATACGGCGAAACATCTCTCTCCATCCGAAACATCGACGGAAATTTTTAAGTTGTCAACACCCGCCCAAAATTTCTATGGCACTCTATTACCCCTATGTGTCTTCTCCTCTAGCCACTAACACGACCACACACGGTTTCCGCCTTGGCCTCCTCATCACTAGCTCCATTCTCTATAAATCCGATATGATCCTTAAACTCTTTACCAAGCAATATATCGATCTCTTCTGCCTCACCGAATCCTGGCACTCCGATTCCGACGCCCCCTTATTCGTCATCTGCTCTCTACCGGTTGATCACTAGTCGAATCCGCTCGACCCCTCAGCTCATCCCTTTCTAAATTCTGTAATCATGGCGGCATTGCCGCATTCGCCTGTAACCCCGCATCTCTTCGCAAAATCACTCACCTTTCAGTCCTTGCTCTTTTGATTTGGATACTCATCGTTCTTCTAACCCGATCACTCTGGATTTTACCATTGTTTACCGTCCTGGTTTATCTGCTCCTAACTCCTTATTTTTACCGAATTTGCTGACCTCCTGTCCGACTGTTCTTTGACTTCCATCCCTTCCTCGTTCTTGGCGACTTCAAAATCCGCCTCGACTGCCCCTCTTTTACCGATTCCATCCGGTTCATCAGCATTTTATCTGCCTAAAATTACAAACCCATCTCCACTGCCCCCACACATATCCTTGACGGGGCACTCGACATCATTGCTGTCCCCGATAATTTTGCTGCCTACACCTTACTGTCTATCTTCGATCCTGGTCTATATGATCACCTTCTCGTCACCCTTGATCTTCATATAAATACACTTCGCCTCACACACCTCCAATCCTACATCCCTCTTGGAGAAATATTGACCTCCTACTTCTCCGCTCTGCCCTACTCAAATCGTCTCTATCCTATCCCATAATACCATCTTCCTCTACTCACGATCTCTCCTATCTTTTCGACACTGAACTCACATCCACTCTCGATCTTCTCTTGCCCTTCAAGCCTCACCGTCAACGTCGCTTGCACCGTTCTTAATGGTTTGACATTCAATGCCTAATCTCAAAGCGTTGACTCCGTCATGCTTTTTGAGTCTATTACCGCCCTCTCAGATGTGATATCCGCTCGCTCACTCCGTATCACCGTGATTCCTATCTTGCTCTTAGCCGGTATCGTCTCAACCTACTATGTACCTAATGCAATTCCTTCTAGCAACATAAAGTCCTCACTTCATTCAACTCTATGCCACTGACATACTTTTAACTTAATCCTTGCTCACTTATTTTCTCCTTGCAAAATCAATATTCATGATTATTCGTCATTTTTTCAGTCTAAAGTATCCACGATGCTCTCTCACACCCCCGTCTTCATCCCATCCCACTCTTCCCAGCCTCGCATCATCCTCACAGCACTCATTCGCATTCTCCCTGTCTTACCTGCCGAAGTATCATATGTCCTCATGTCCTTGCCCAACAAAACCTCACCTGCCGATCCTCTGCCTACTCACATACTTAAATCCATATGCTCATCGATATCCCCTTTTCTCATCACCTTGCTTAACTCGTCCATCCAAAATTGTATATTCCCTTCACACTAGAAATCCACAATCGTTAGTCACCTCCTTAAGAAACAATGGCTCGACCCCTCTCTTCCTTCTAGCGATCGCCCAATTTCACTTCTCCCTACTCTTTCTAAGCTCTTAGAACGCCTCATCTTCATACAGATCAACGTATATCTCTCTTAATCCAATATGTACCCTCATTTCCAATCCGCTTTCCGCTCTAATCACTACACAGAAATCGCCTGCATGAAAGTTTACAACGACCTACTTATTTCTCATGACAAAGCTCTATATAGTGTCTTCACCTCCCTCAACCTCTCCTCAGCCTTCGACATCGTCGATCATTCCATCCGCATT
Source organism: Pomphorhynchus laevis (assembly GCA_012934845.2). Taxonomy (NCBI): domain Eukaryota; kingdom Metazoa; phylum Acanthocephala; class Palaeacanthocephala; order Echinorhynchida; family Pomphorhynchidae; genus Pomphorhynchus; species Pomphorhynchus laevis. The sequence goes on from WNNJ02000308.1 coordinate 129,557, forward strand.
TCTCGACCGTTCTTTTCGCGTATGTTCTAATTCATCTTCCTTCCCTCCCATCCCTATTGTATGCGGGTTCCACAAGTTTTAGTCATAGGTCCCCTGATTTTCTCTCTTCTGCTTGGCGATCTTTATCCGTTTATCAAACCTTACTCCTTTAATGTCATGCAATACGCCGATGACATTCTTATATATGATCATGCGCCCGCCCATCGCTTACACGACATCGGCATTTCTGCCTCTAGCTGTCTTTCTTCTATCTATAAACGTATCTACCATCTTCATCTCGTTCTAACCCCGATAAGTCCAAAATAATGTGGATTCTTCCCCCCATCAACCTAACATATCTCCTTCCCCTGTATCTATTGCCACATCAATCATTCTCATAATCTACAATCTCACTTTCTCAGCCTTCCATTTTGATTATTTCCTTTCCCTTAGAACCTTCGTCCATGACAAAGTCCGCTCGTTAAACTTAACTCTCCGTGACATGCACTGCATTCGCCCCTTTATCGACTTCCGTTCTTGTATGTATCTTCTTTAATCGCTTCTCTTCCCTAAAATCGATTACTTCTGCAGCCTTTTCGCAAATTCTCCAAAATCCATAATCCTACGCCTAAAACGCATCATCAACTCCGTATGCCTCGCCGGCGACTAGGAAAAGTCGCCGGCGAGGCAATGAAAAGTCTGATCAACGCCTTATTAAAAAGTGATAGCGAAAGCGAACTTGGAAAATCAGCGAAGAATCTTTTCTAATTGGTTTATTTCACCATGCGTAGAAGGAAAAGTCGCCGGCGTAGCATAATCAATGATTGGTCTGATCAACGCCTTATATAATAGTGAGAACTGAGACGGTGGAAGCGAACTAAAGGTATTTTTGATCATGTAAAAACAAATAATTTTCCTTATCATGTTGCATATATTTTTAGTATTGAGGTCGGTTTTAAACGAATTCTGAACAAATATCCCAAGGTCCTTTGTATACAAATTTGTTGGAATAACCTTACCACCAACTAATCATTATTAGTTGGTGGTAAGGTTATTAATTATTTGGTAATCATTATTACCAAATAATCATTTGGTAAATCACTACGGCCAAATCTGAGGTGGACACATTTAGTAGTGTTAATCATGATTCTGGTTTGCTCCACATAATAACCAAATTTATGTCGTTTTGTAATTGTTGTATATCGGAATCGCATGCTATGACATTCCATATTTTAAGATCATCCGCGAATGCAAATTTTTTACATTTTAGAGAGGTTAGCAAATTATTCAAAAATATTACGAATATTAACGGGCCCAAGACCGATCCCTGAGAAACACCCATTGACAAACTTGACAGTCTAGAGAGAATTACCTACACGGACTATGAAAGAACGGTCAATTAGGAAAGCGTGAATGCATCGAATTATAGGAATTTCAACTGCGTACTCTGCAAGAACACATCAATCAACATATTGTGGTGAAGACTGAACTCAAAATACACGACATCAACGGCATCATCATGTGCAATTGTATCAACCCATGCTTCACTTGCACATAAAAGATTAGACATGAAAGAGCGTCCAGGACAAACCATGCTGCGAATTATCTAACAATTTCGATGATTCAAGATAGGATAGTAATCGTCGATGCAATATGCGCTCTAACATCTTACAGACAACACTTGTAAGACTTATTGGTCGCTCTAACATCTTACAGACAATACTTGTAAAACTTATTGGTCTATAATTTCCAGGATTGTGACGATCTCTCTTTTTGTGTATTGACACTACAATGGTGGTTTTCCAATCTAACGGAAATTGGTTTCTCAAGTGATAGATGAAATAAGTAAGCTAGCGATGAAGCAATGAGTTAATCTTCCATCGCAGAAACGATTAACATCACGGGTAGTTCACTAGTCAATGGCCACTTTAGCTCAATCAATCGTTTCATGTGGTCTCTTAATTGACCGTAGAAAACCTTCCTCTCACACAGATACGGCTTTTAGCATCAATCAGGTTGTGGATTCAAATAATTTACAGTTGATTTCGCTGAACTCTACTTAGCCAGACCGTAAGGTCACAATCGGGTACAATTTTGGAATAGTAAAATAGTAGATACCAAATCTATTTCGCCTGACAAAATGCCAACACTCACGATTTTTTAAACGGATTAGCTCGGATTTACAACGACTTATGTACTTCATCTGATACTTTTATTAGCGCAATCGTACTCGGACACCTTGTTCTGCAACAACCTTTACGTATTGACTTCAGATCAATCAGATCAACGTTAGTCAGAAGGATGAAATTATGGCTCGATTACAAATTATCAGACCTATTTGACGAAGCTCTTATCTCCAAGGGTATCGTTATTCAAAAAAGAGAAACAATACGACACAACTGAAACAAGGTTTTTATTGACCAAGTTTGATCTGGTCGGTTATCTGCAGCCATGAAATCTTTAGATAATGGACAGTACTTAGGAATCCACTTCTTGTTGCCGAATCGATATGCACAACATCAGTGTGCCGAACATATTGATGAAGACGTTGTGTCGAGCCAAAACTGTTATCACGACCCAGTGTTTCACCTGTACATCTTCGAATACTTTGATGGAGATATGATTGCAGCCACCATCAAAACGATAAAAGGCGGTGTAGGTCCATCCAGAATGGATGCTCTTTCTTGGTCAAGGCTAGCCCGATATGGCAAACACCTTGCAACGATAACAGCATCTAGAGATTCAATAAGAGCTTTATCCTGCAACCGTATAATTGCCCTGAGTAAGCAAAGCGGCATTTGCCCAATTGGAATCGGTGTTGTAAGCAGGCGTATAATGCCTAAAGCGATTCTACGAATTTCACAACCCCAATTGCAACCAATATGTGCTAACCTACAAGCTTGTTCTGGTCAAAGTTCCGGAACAAAATGCGTGATACATTCTGTAAGGTCTAACATGAACTCAAATCCTGATCATATCTTATTGACGATATATGTTGACAATGCTTTTAATCGTATCAATAATCAACTAGCGATAAAAATATGCCGCGTATATGCCCTGCGCTTGATGTTACCTTGAACAATATATACCGTTATTATCCAAAACTAATTATTGGTTATGATACTATATATTGCCAATAGGGTTTTACTCAAGGATATGTTTTAGTCATGGCCTCCTACGCTTCCGCAACTCGTCCAATGATAAACCGCATTAGCGATTTTTTTCCACAGATTCAGCAATTTTTGTATGCTGATGATGAGTGCTGTATCGGTATGGTCTCCGCTGTTCGAGACGCTTTTTTTGTTTACTCGAGAGATTTTTTGTTTACGCTAACTATATTGATGTTTTGGGTAAATTCAAATTAATTTTTTAGAATTATTAAGATTTTATATCTCTGGTCAGTGTGTATTCAAATTTATGGACAATTGCACATTTATTTCGCGAACGAAATAAGCTCTTCTTTGCAGATTCAAAAGCATTCATTATATTCTTTAATAAGTTTTTCGTTTTATAAGTTGAAAAACAATTTTTTATAAAAATTTAAAATAAAAGTCAATTTTATGACGAAGAGGCATAATTATTGAACTGAGAGAAACGACAGAAGTTAAATAGCTTTATCATACATCTGAAAGCAAAACAATTATAAGAACAACGCATATTTACATTCATAAAATCACCACATTCACCGCATCTCGTATTCATGAAGATATTGCTGTTTTCTTCGGCATCTACTTTATCTTCTTAATCCAAGTTCAGGTGAAGCTGTTTGTTCGAGTTCAGGATAAGGAGATCGTTGTTCGTTTTGTACAGGCGAATCGCTTCCTTCACAGTAAATAGGTGGACCAACATTATTGTTAATATCATTTTCAGGACGTCCGTGAGAGTCTATTCCGGAAGGAGGATTAGAATCTAAAATCTTCGAAGGTGGCCGAGCTAAATTCTGAGTTGATACTATGCTCACTTCCGTTTTGATTGCGAATTAGTGCATAGTAAGGATTAGCGTAAATGAGTTTAGCTTGGTTGACGGGAGGTTGATTCCTGCTGGTTCCATCGAATCTTTAAGTAGAACGTCACCGGGATCGGTCAATTAAGAAGGTAGGCTTACTCCACTTCCTGATCTACGCTGATAGTTGAACATGCGTGCATGATGCGATTGATTAGTTGCCGTACACAATAGTGATCGGATAGCATGTAATGATTCAGCCAGTTTAGTTTGTCACTGTTCAGCAGGTAAATCAAGTCCATCCAAACGTAAGAGTATAGATTTCCATATCACTCCATTATACCTTTCGACCTGCGACTCTGTTGACCGAACGAGGTCGCTCGATCTGTATGAACACTCTCTGCCGCTCTACAGATTGGGAAAATTTTTCCCAAACAATTTATTACCGTTGAGGATTCGGTGTCCGCACATGAAAATCCGAAAGGAAAACGGCTAAATTCTTCAACGACTGTCAGTAGGTATTGATAGCGATGTGTGCTTGGTAGAGGACCCTTAAAATCAATTGTCAGACGCTCCATTGGTTTTGTTGCCTTATCAAATGGCCTGCTACAAGCTTGAAAAAATGTGGTTTCAGCATAGCACAACTTATACATTCCTTAGTGATTTGAGGAACATCATCTATGCTTTATGGCAAGTTTTTAGTACGTACAAAATGCTACATCCTCGTAATCTCGGGATGGCATAGTCCAGAATGAATAATCCGCAAATTTGATAAGTCATGAAGGACAGCCCCACAGTCAACTGAGAAAGCGCATCGGCTATTTCGTTTTCCACTCTACGTCTATAAGATATATCGAATTGATATCCTGATAACTAAAGACGCCACCGTAAAATTTTGTTATTTTTAATCCGATTTCTTAGAGCTTGTGAATATACCAAGGAAATCGATCGTTTATCCGTTATTATGGTTAAGTGACGTCCTGATAAATAATAACGCCAATGTCGGACAGCTTCGACTATTGCCATTGCTTCCTTCTCTATGGCAACGTTGCGACGGGTGCTTTTATCAAGTGACCTGGAAAAGCACGCTACAGGTTTAGATTTCTGGCTTAAAGTAGCTCCCATCGCAAATTCGGATGCATCGGTTTCGAGAGTGAATGGCAACGAGAAATCGATCTTAGTCAAAGTTGCTTTGATAAGTTCAGTTTTTAAGATGGATAAAGCGGAATTCACTTCATTTGACAAAGGGAATGACTGTACAATTGCGAGGGCATGAGCGATTTCAGAGAAGTTTCAGATCCAACGAGAGTAGTGGGAGAATATGCCCATTACTCGTTTAAGTTCTGAAGTGCTAGATGGTTCAGGCATATCGGATATCGGTTTTATACGTTCGGGATCAGGTGAAATTATACCTTTGTCAATTTGATAATCAAGAAAACAAATTCTGGACATTCCAAAGGCGCACTTGCTGTTTAGTGTAATACTATAACGTTGACACACTTCTAGGAACTTGTCCAGATTTGCTTTATGAAGCTCGGGTGTTTCTCCCCCTATAACAACATCACAAAGGTATGAAAAAGTTGCCACTAATTTTTCTTTTTCGATAATGGAGTTCATTACGCGTTGGAAAACAGCTACCGCGTTAGTCAGGTCAAACGGCAAACTCCGAAATTGATATAATCGGCCAGCCGCTTCAAAAAGCAGTGCAATGTTTCTAATATTCAAGCTATGGAACCTGGTGATTCACATCATTTTAAACCAAGGCGACTGTAAATCGAATAAGATGTTAATTTGTCAATCATTTAATCTATCCTTGGAATAGGAAATGCATCTAATTGGGTGTCCCGATTTATTGTCAGGCTGTAGTCTATGACCATACGAGCTTTGTGTGTAGTCTCTTTGATAACCACAACTTGTGCGCGCCACGGTGACTGGCTGTCTTCAAATATATCGGCATTCGGTAGTCTCTTGATTTCCATAGAAATAAATTGATTGTCTGCTAAACTTCTTCGACGCGACGGAACCGCGATAGCTTTTACATTATCCGACAAATAGTTGAATAAATGAAGGGGTTCGATTTTCATCTAAGGAACAGCAGATGTCACGATCAGAGGACTTTTGTTTCCACAAAAACCCATTGTAACGGTGGAATGTTGTTTGAAGAATGGTAATCCTAATATCACATCCGTGACTAGGCTCGATAAAACGAAGAATTTTGTGTCGCGATAAACACTTCCATTCATTGTCAAATCCGCAATCGTCGAGAACTTAATTTGACAAGCAATTGCGGACGAGGCCATACGGACATTCATTCTGGCGGGCTGTAATTTCAATCCACATCGTTCAGCAACGCAGCGTTTGATTATATTAAAAGCACTTCCTGTATCAAGTAATGCATCTATTCTTTGCCCGTTTAGAATGACAAACGGTTTGAATGGGCATTTAAAATTATTATGTTGATTTGAATTTGCCGACATAGTCGCTGCAACTACCGCCGAGGAAGACGAATGTTTGGCCTCGCATACTTTTGCAAAATTACCTGGCTTGTCACACTAATGACAACGTACATTTCGAGCAGGACAGGATGAGCGTATGTGACTGGGTCCACCACAGAAATAACACTTTTTAGCTATTCTCAGGCGATACGGAATTAGTCAGTGTCGTTACTTCATTCGAAAACTGGTCTATATTGTTGATTGCGGAGTCTTGAGTTATAGAATTCTGCAAGTCTTTTGAAAGAATCGTGTTAAAAGTTAAAGCTTGATTGTGTGTTGATTCTAACAATTGAGCTAGCCTGTAGGCTTTGGTTTTATCTAACAACGGATTTTCCAGTAAGCGGTCTCGGATTGTGACCGAAGAGATTCCAGCGACAAAAGCATCTCATAAGAAGATGCCTCTATGTTAATCCGCCGTTAAGGTCTTGGAATTGATCTGTTTAGCCAAAGCTTCCAGTGCTATTATAAATTGATCAATCGTTTGTGTGAATTCTTGTCGTAGGCTATATAGATGATGGCGGACATATATCTCCCCTGTCTTTTACAAATATAGAAGCAAGAGTAGCTATTGCATTTGTTTATGACTCGCTATCATCAAAGAGATTGTAGACAGATTCAGAAACATGATTGACTAAAAGGTCGAATTTCTACTCTTCGGTCACTGAGTCGATCGAACGGACGAAAACCTTAAATCGTTTCAACCAGTGACGCCATATTGTTGATGAGTCGTTGTGATCAGGCGTGAGGTCCAAAACTAATGGTTTGAACAGCTTGTCGATTTTGTACAATGTATGATAAATTAAATTGAGAGAGACGACAGAAGTTAAATAGCTTTATCATACATCTGAAAGCAAAACAATTGTAAGAACAAAGCATAGTTAGATTTAGAAAATCACCACAATTATTTATTTAACAATTTATATCCAATATTTCGGTGGCTGAAAAAATCTAAGAGATAAAGATATAAAATGTAGTAATGTTTGGTTTTGGTGTGCCCACGTACCACCGAAATATTTGATCTAAATTGTGAAATAAATAATTGTATCTTCGCCTTATTTACAATCTAATGACAATTGGAGACACCTATTAACAATTTTTATGAATTGACTAATAAATAGTAGACGATTTATCAGAATTAGGATTAGAGGCCATGAAAAGGAATTGCTATGCTATCAGGTTTTGGCCCCTATTCTTCGGCCCAACACAGCAGCGAGCTAAAATACGTGCCAATAACGTATTTCATTTTATGAAATATGATTATCTAGTGAATCTTATTTAAATACAAAGTATACTATTTATTATCCATCCATAAAACTTTTCCAAAACTATTTCAAGAACATCCAACCGAGTAATGGCTACTTCTTCACGTTGCTGTTCCTGTAACAGTAAAAACTCAATATGTCGAAGTTGCATCTGTGCTAAAACTGGTCGTACTTGCGTGGACTGCTATGCTCAAAACTGTGAAAACGGTAATTCTAAAGAAATAAACCGATCACGATCTGTAGAAGTCCATCTACCTCTAAATAGTGAAAATTCCACATTACGCTACAACGACATCTCAACAACTCGTCTTGGAGATTCTGTGTCGCAATTCAATCCTTCTCGTTCTGCTAGCGCTATACAGATTCCAAACTGTGTATTACCATCCTTGTCACCTATTATCACACAAGGAGAGTTTGTTTCACTAAATTTAAAGTGTACTGCGTTGGATTGTCCGATATATTCTTCCGTAAAAGTGCCATGCCAAGTTTCCAGGGAATTTTTCACACGAGATTTTCTGTGTGGGTTTTGTTCCGCTAAGTTATTATTCGACTTAAAACAGTCGTTAGCGAGCGCCAATTCCTCTATTAATGATCTACAAACAAGAATAGAATATCTCAATCTCACTTCTTCGCCTTCCGTGCCAACTTTTAATCCAGAGTTCTCAATACCTCGTCAAACTTTCGCATCTATTATCCGCAAAGAAGTGACTCGCTCAGTACTCGCAACATCTCAATTCGATGGTCAATCAACATCTCCCCTAACAATAATTCAAGCATGTAATAGGCAACAACGGCCGTCAAACGTAATAATACGTGGACTACCTAATTCATCAGACGATCTTGCTTTAGTATCGGATCTTATCGCATCGTTGAACGTGTCTTGTGCATCCACATGTCGTTTGTATTTACGCCGACTCCCTGCAAAACGTCAAAATATTCCTCCGTGGATACTTGTTACATCTGATGAAGCAACCACCACGTCAATTCTGAACAATGCCTACAAACTGAGAGAATCGACTCGATTTCACAACGTTTATGTAAGCCCGGATATCTCACCACCTGAGGTGGAAGCACTAAAATTACTCAGGAAACAATTACACGAAAAACGTTTGGCTGATCCTTCGCATAAATTTATAATTCGCAATAACCGAGTTATTCGTTTGCAAAAAATCATTTAATCTCCGCCGAAATTCAACCAAATATATCACCACCCTCCATATGACGTCATGATAAATCGCAAACAACAACGAGGCGAAAATTGTCTGATTCTCCCTCCTCTTCCTTGGGTTGTTTCGCGCCATTTAACTCCAAATCATCCTCCCTAAATTCTCCTTCTAAATACTCACATCGGTCTCATCAACATTCGTTCCTTACTTCACAAACTCGACCTTGCACTCGAAGTCTTCCAAAATAACTCACTTTCACTTCTCTGCCTAACCGAATCTTGGCATTCCACAAACGACATATCCATTCGAAGAATCGTATCCCTTAACCTTAACGTTGCTGAACGTGCTCGACATGGTGATCCAGGAAGCATCAATCATGGTGGTCTACTTTCCTTTTCTTTGCCCGCTATATCGTTACATGTTCTAAACTTTCCAGTTGCCCCTACGTCATTCGAGCTGATGTGCTTTAACGCTATACACTTTAGTAGACGAATTTGTTTCGTCCTTATATATCGACCAGGCTCATTTGCGCCATGCCTTACATTCTTTGACGAACTCTTTGATATGCTCTTTAACCTAAGCATTACATCATCTCCCGTCATTATTCTTGGTGACCTCAACATTCGACTTGACAGACCATCATGCGCTCACTCGTCACACCTACTCAAGACATTATCAGACTTTGGCTTCAGATATATCCCAACTGAATCCACTCATATCCAAGGTGCACCGTTGATATTCACGTCAAACTTTTATATCTGAAACAGTTATACCATTGAAAATTTGATTGTTATTTTTATTCGAGACTATTGATCGTAAGCGAAGATTAATTAGTAAACGATTAGTGAAACTATTTAATATTATTAATGTGCATGTTGTTGAACATGTTTATTGAACCTTTCTAGAATGTGATATTTAGATTTTTAATGTAGATATCATATGCAAACTTACAAAGTAATTTAAAATTAACAATTCACTATGACATTTGGAAAAATGTTAGGAAAAAATAGAAGCGCGATGTACACAAATTCACTATGACATTTGAAAAAATATTCAGGAGCGCCCTGGTTGGATAGCGATTGCCGAAGAGCAAAGCGCTCCTTACGACACCATCACCGATGGCACTCAAGATTCCATCGTCGTAATATCACCGAGCTATTAAACTCATCTTACTCATAATACCTCGAATTTCGACGCAAATACCGATATCTTTTGAACTCAAAATGCTCCTCATACTGGCAAAGCAAAACATCTTTGCGTGACAATCATCAACACGCGTGGAAATCCATTAATAACCTTTTGAGTAGAAACAAATCCGTCACGTCTATCTCTATCTCTTCCAACGAATTCGCATCTCATTTGCAACGCAAAATAGCTCGAACTTTGACCTCAATCGACGTATCATTATCTTCTAGTTTATCCTACCTAGCCCCATATCATACTGAACGGTTTCACTTTTCACTTTTATCTATCGATAGCGTATATGATGCCCTAGCACGATTACCCAATTCAACCTCTCCTCTCGATCCTGTTCCAACATACATTCTAAAGTTACTAAGTGACACCATAAGCCCTTATCTCACAAGTATCTTCAACATGTCTATCCATTTATCACACTACCCTTCGTCGTTCAAACATGCCATAGTTTGCCCATTATTAAAGAAGCATCATCTTGATCCCAGTTCCGCCTCCTCCTATAGACCAATATCAAACCTTCCGACCATCTCAAAACTTTTCGAGCGTCTCATCCTCAGACAGGTAAGCAACTACATATCATCAAATTCTATGTTTCCACCTTTTCAATCTGCATATCGACCTCAACATTCTACTATGACCGCATGCACAAAACTCTCCAATGATCTACTTCTTGCTATTGACAAACATCTAGTAAGCCTTGTAATTTCACTTGATTTATCCTCCGCCTTTGATGTAGTTATAACATTATACTTCTCTCATGTCTCAGACACGTTACTGCTTCTCGTCTCATGTCATTTCTTGGTTCAAATCCTACCTCTCAAATCGCTCTTATCACGTAGTATCCAACTCTAACTCTTCTGCGCCGGTTCCTCTCAGCTGCGGTGTACCACAAGGATCCGTTCTAGGGCCGCTTCTTTTCACCCTTCTTCTTGGTGATTTATCTTCCATCATGGTCCCTTTCGGTTTTGAAGTTATTCAGTACGCTGACGATATAGTAATCTATGCATCATGCACACTCACATCTGCATCCAACCTCGCTTCCGATGCATCATCTTGCCTGTCTGCTATTCACGCATATCTTTGCTCAATCCGTATGTTTTTAAACAACGAGAAATCTAACATGATGTGGATAACACCGCGCCACTCTTACACCCTCGATTTTCCAGTATGCATACACAATTTCCGTCTACCAGAAGTGACTATCATGACAATCTGTGGTGTCCCTTTTGACAATAATCTCTCGTTTCTGTCTTTCATTCGTAGCAAGATCAGTTCATGCTCCCTCATCCTCCGTGACATCCGAAGTGTCCGTAGAAACCTCGACGTGAAATCGACAACTATTTTAATCTCCAGCCTTTTCATGCCTCGTCTCGAATATTGCTTAGGTATTCTCGTAAACTGTCCAGCATATCAATTTCACTATTTACAAAGGATTATGCACACGGCTGCTAGAGTCATCTTCCGCCTTCGCAAGTACGACCACATCTCCAACTCCCCCCGCATCCTTAATTGGCTCGACATTCCGAGCCGCATAACCTCTCAAATTCTCACACTTGCATGGCAAATCAAATTCCGGCACAACCCTCTTTATCTAAATCTTCCTGATAGCGCATCCAATATGACGACTGGTCTCTCCATAAGTCATCGCTCCTACTCGCTTTTCGTCCTCCGTCACAACGGTAATCACGGATATCGTGCGTTCACCATCGCTGCACCACGCCTTTGTAACAAACTTCATCGAGATACAAAATCATTGCGTCGCTTAAACACTTCAAAACTTCCTTGATCGCCATACTTCTTGCAAACGAACTAAAATAACACTTTCAGCCGCAATCAATTCAATAACTCTACATACAAGTTCAAACATTCATCGGACGTAAACCTGTCTTTTAATTTTTATAGTGGGCCTGTAAATGGTTCTATTTACCACAAAGGCCACTCTAAATAAATTCTATTTTATTCTATTGGTTTATCTTGTTCTAGTGATACCGTCACATCTAAAAAGTTGAATTTTGTTTTTTTTCTAGCCATTTGCATGTGAATTTTAATTTACAGTTTTCATGTAATCTTTTTATTAATGCTTCAACATGTTTTTCTTCCTTAAATATGGCAAGTATGTTGTCAGTATAGCGCAATAGTAAATATGTTTATAATTGTGATTCGATTCTTTTAAGACGTTGTTTTCAAAATGGCCCATGTAGAAGTCGGCAAAATTAGGTCCTAGGGGTGATCCCATTGATACATCATATTTTTGTACAAACGTTTGTTTGTCAAAGATGAATGGGGTTTTTGTTGAACAAATATTTAGCAATTTTTCCAATTTTGTTTTGTTAATGTCGGGTTTCTTCCAATGTCGGGTTCGGGTAATGTTTCAAGAAGCATTACAGCCATCTCTATTACAACGGAATCGATACATCACGTTGTGCGTTTCTTCTATGTAGAAAGTTTCTGATAAACTTTCTTAATACTTTAAATTTATTTTTAATATATTTTCTGTTTGATGCAAATATTACATTGAGGTTTTATCTCTTGATGGGATCACACTTCATGGAATTCCACTATTCCCTCTTTCTTTTCCATGCTCTCTCAATGATGCACGCGGCATTTTCCCTCTAAACTGCCATGCTCACACGATGGAACATGAACAACATGGCACGCTGGTCCCTAGTGGCACGCTTGAGGCGTCGTCCCAACTCTTCCAAGAAAATCAGTGACTCGGTGCCAATCGATCCGTGAGTCTATATGGCTACTGGCGTAAATTAGTATATGCGATCATTTAATTCAGAATATTTTCGCCGTTTTCTGAATTCGGCTATCTTGGCGGCTGCTCCTGCGTGATGGGTTGCAGTGGCCTGGAAACTCCTCGCCGGGAGTTACCAGGTCACTAGGGTTGGTGAAAATGAATGCCTAGTCGCAACGCAACCGCGATAGATAAAATCCGGTCATCCAATCAATTTCTAACTGATGATATTGGGAGGGTGAAGAGAAAGTCACCCGAAGGCAAGGACGCAGATGCTAAAATACGAGAACGATCCTGCGGGGTAATAACTTCGGGCAATACCTCTTACATTAATAAGTGATAAACCGGACGGGACCATCGTTTTATGGGAAACATTTTCTGACGGAACATCGCCCAAAGAAATCTCTCGCCAGCGAAGGATAGCCTCAGATAGGAGTTTTGAATTCGGCTCGATCGGTTGATCACTCGGGCAAGCTAGAATTTTAAGTGTGAGTTTAGCGGTTGAGAGATGAGATGTAGGCAGGAAGCATCGTATCCTTAACAGTGCAAACTCCTAGGTTGCCACACTTGATTTGTAGGGTTGCCTGTTTCCATGCCGTGCCGTATAGAGGTAAGTTAAGTACGGCTTGAAGGATCTTGCGTAACGAACCGTCATATTTAATCACTGAATCGTTGAGAAAAGACAAAGTGCATCGGAGGAAGTAAGATAATTTTGCGAGATTGAAACAGTTCCTTAGAAGAAACAGTGCATCTTGCCGCGAAAAATCCCAGATCATAGATCCAACGAGCTCAAGGTTTGATATAAACTCAATGATATGTTTGATCAATGCTAGCTATATAACCAATGGGCACCCCAGTAATGTGGCTGAGTTGTGATCTGTAATGGTAAATCCTGGAAACCGTTCAAGTAAACGATTGCTTGTCTCCAAGTCCTTTGCGATGATTTCACATTTGCTTGGATTTAAACACAAATCAAGATCGGAACCGAGTAGTTGGATGGTTTTAATATCCTCCTCTATGTCGTTTACTGACCCGCCCAAAGTACAGTCGTCCATGCACCATACACGAAATTGTGATTTCCCTAGTTGTGACATTTCGAATATTGTGAGCTTAAAGAAGAGGGGATCCAAAGGATATCCCTTCTGAACACTCTCAGCCGAGTCGATTATGTTTAGTCCGTGAAAAAGGTCAGTCGGGTTCGCATAACATGCTTCGACGAAATTGTAAATGACGGGGATCTCTTTACAAACCTGACGTAACATATCCGACCTCTGAATGTAATTGAACGCGTTGGAGAAGTCCAACTTGACAATGGTGGATCCTGGAACGACATGCTTATCAAAAAAGTGACGGGCTGCGTGGACTGTGGCTTCGTCCTAATAATCAAACATCATCACTTCTATTTGATTGTATTTTTATAGTAACCTAGTTTAAAATAAGCATCTATTAAATTATTTAAATGATTTTTATAAAGCCAATATCATTTTACATATTATAGCAATTCTTAAAATTCCATTATTTAATGATTATTTAGTGAATTTATTATTTCTAGATTTGTTGGTTGTTTAGTACTTGGACAAAGCATGCAAAAAGGTTTCCTGCTGAATATTGTACAAAGGAATGACCGGCAATGTCACGGAGCACGATGCGTAGTTCTTTATATTACGGCGCACAAAAACCAGCCCGTCGTATTTCGATTTTATATAGAGCTATCAACGCTTGCAATAATCTACCCGTCATCAATCACCGTCTCTGTGTTTCATCCAAGTCATAGAATCACTAAAATCATGGAATGCAAGTTAGACGAGGTATAACTTGTATTCCCAAGATTTGAATATGATTTACTCCGCTTGTAGCCACCCCAAGCTGTAGATCATTTATCACGATCAACAATCGGTTTTGAGGTGATTTGTTGCTTTATCGCAGAAGAGACGCAAAATCGTTTCTTGTAGTATATGATCTTATTTTCTGCTTCGCGGTATCATATATTACATTCTTGTATATTTACTTAAGTTATCCTTAGACATTTCATAATTTTACATGCTTTTATTATTGTGTAGACCAGGTAGGGCCTTGTTGGTCATAGCCTTGTATATAAATAGATATAGCATTGTATATTATTTATATGGGCTTGTTGGTCATATCCTTGCATATAAATAAATATAACATTGTATATTATTTATTTAAAGACCTTGAAAATATTCATTTGACCATACAATTTATTCAATCATACAATGTAAATGAATTTATTTGAACGCAAATGAAATACGAAAATCATTTAACATCTTTTTGAAAATATTTGAAGGCTGTATTTCACAATATTTCAAAATATTTTTATTTTCTAGCTGGTCTTGTATTCGTCGCTTTCTTAACTGGAAGATTTTCAAGTAACCGGAAACTAGGTTCAAGTGGTCCTTCAAAAAGCAATTTTACCAGCTGGTTAGGCTTGATATTTTTGCGTAAAGATATAAGTTCTATAAGAGCCAAGAAACCTTCAAAATCAATATCCTTCATTGTAGTTGAATATGTCCCTTTTCTTTGAAAATCACCTATCACGAATTTAAAATCTTTGTCCAGCATATTTACCGTATAAATATCATCAAAAATAAAACATTCCCTAAACCACTGTACACATACGGTTCCTGTTAGCCTAGTTTCAGCACCTGGCCTGCTTGTAATTCTTCGATAGGCATGATCAGCAAAAGTTTTAAAAAGCGCACGCAAACGATTTCTTTCTGTTTCTGTCAGTTGCAATTTACGGCTTTGTGAAGCTTCTTCCTGCAGTAGATTTATAATTGTCCAAGCTCGTTCAACAGTACTCATAAAGGATAACTGATTTATTTTATCAGCTAGACTAATACCGGCCTTCATTTGGTAGCTTTCCTGATCATCTGGATTCATAAAAGTAACATCATCCAGGTAATCTACCTTTAGCAAACGCCTAATGGCTTGCTTAACGGGCTCAATTGAAATTCTAATACACACTTGTTCCAAAATCCACAAAAATTCTTCGAAATTTACTCCAGTATTAATGTTGGCAGATGGACCAGTACGATTGTTTCTACTTAATGCCTCGCAATATATTCCATCCACATCAACCGAATAGAACAGTGACGGCAAAACGTTTGATTCTCTTATCCATACAACAACCATCTGTTGACTTAGTAGTGATTTAGTTTTACCAGAAGGTCCTTTCTTGTCACAGTATTTGTCAAATTGTTTTCTTAGCGATCCAATTAGATCTCCACTTACAAGACTAGCTTGAAAATCTTTTCGATAAGCTCTTTTCCAAACAGGCTCTTTTCGGTTGTCTTCTTCAATTAACAACAAACTTAGATTAAGCTCCGGCATTACTTGAAGCGACTGTACATCTAGAGCCTCCTGTCGTTTAATCCTTAGTTGGCCATATACGTAAGCACCTATAATTTTTTCGTAAATGTGCTCTTTTGCAATTTGTAAACGCGTGGCAATTTCATCTAACGTGTTCATAAATTTTGAGAAATCAATTACTCCGGATTGACCCACAATACCACTGGCACCTGTGTTTAACAAGTGCTTAAGCTCTTTTAACGTTAAGCAACGAGATTTTGATGAATGATCTGTATCCGATGAAGACGATGATGTGTATACCAGACCGCAATCCTGCAAAAGTTTGATGACAACAGACTTACTTTGTGTACGCTGTCCTCCGGCAAACTTGTAGAAAATTGCACCGATAATTGAATTCGGCTTCAGTCCATCGAACCAATCATGATCAGTCAAGGGTGGTCGAGGTCTAACTTGCTTCATAAGATTTAAATATGATTCACTGCGCTTGTAGCCAACCTCCGCTGTAGACCATTTATCACGATCTATAATCGGTTTTGAGGTGATTTGTTGTTTTTCACGCAGAAGAGACGCAAAATCGCTTCCTGTTGCATATGATCTTATTTTCTGCTGCGTGATATCTGCATTCTCCACTATTTTAACTGTCGCTGCTTTTGGTTTAAATTTCTTTGCATTTTTCTTCTTCGATCTTATTTTAGCCTCTTTCATACCACCAAGTTATTTGAGCTTTTATATTTGAATATTCAGAATTTATAAATTTTTTGTTTTATTTTAGCATCCATTTTTTCATCAGTTATTTTTTGCGCGCTTTTACATTAAAATAATAAAATTGAGTTTGCATTGCGCTTTTTACTTGACAATTTAATAATCGTATAGGATTGTATGTATCCATTAAAACGCTTAATGGATATAACGCTTCTTGCTTGTAAAATAGATTTTTTTGAATCGTGAGTTGAGAAATTTTATCATAAAAAAGCCATATTTCAGTGACCGCTGTCACCATGATCAGGCGTATAATCAATTTTAAAAATTTTTAAGTTCATCAAAAAATTAAGTTACCAATTTTTTTGCATGAGCATTCATGCATACCATATAATATAAAATATAATACATTAAATAATGAAATTTTAAGAATTGCAACAATATGTAATGATATTGGCTTTCTTCAAAATCATTTAAATAATTTAAGAGATACATATTTTTAATTAGGTTACTATAAAAATAACATCAAGCAGAAAATAGTAAAATATATAAATCAATATAAAGATCTCCACTGTCACATCTACTGCAACTGAGAGGTCAACCTTCTCTTCGCGGACACCCTCTGATGCTGAAAACACAAAGGTCCATCTTCCCTATGTATTCTCCTATAGCCACTAACACCACCACACACGGTTTCCGCCTCGGCCTCCTCAACACTATATCTTATCTAGTGTTGATAAATCGATCATAGATAAATCCGATCTTATCCTCAACCTATTGACCAAGCAATCCATCGATCTCTTCTGCTTCACCGAATCCTGGCACTCCGATTCTGACGACCTCTCCATCCGCCGTTTGCTCTCTGCCGGTTGCTCACTAGTCACTCCGCTCGCCCCCTTAGCTCATCCCCTTCTTAATTCCCTAATCATAGTGGCATTGTCGCATTCGCCCGTCACCCCGAGTCTATTCGCAAAATAACTTCCCCTTTCAGTCCTTGCTATTTTGAACTGCTCACTTGTCGTTCTTCTAACCCGATCACTCTAGATCTCGCCATTGTATACCGTCCTTGATAATCATCTCATGCCTTCTTTTTTTACCTAACTCGCTGACCTCATTTCCCATTGTTCTTTGTCCTCAATCCCTTCACTCGTTTTTTGGAGACTTCAACTCGCATCGACGCCCCCTTTTCCACCGATTTCATACGGTTCATCAACATTATATCCAACTACAATTACAAACTCATCTCCACTACCCCACACATATTCTTGGCGGAGCACTCGACATCATAGCTGCCCCGATCGTTTTGCTGCCTACACCTCTCTGCAATCTCCGATCCTGGTCTATCCGATCACTTTCTCGTCACCTTTGATCTCACCTCCAATCACTCCCCGCTTCACACACCTACCATCCTACATCGCCCTTGGAGAAATCTTGACGTCCCCCTTCTCCGCTCCGCCTTACTTAAATGGTCTCTATCTTCTTCCACATTAACATCATCATCTCCTCACGATCTTGCATTTATTTTCGACACTAACTCACATCCACTCTCGATCTTCTCTTGCTATTCAAGCGTCACCCTCACCGTTACTTGCACCGTGCCCTATGGTTTGACATCCAATGCCTACTATCAAAGCGTCATCCCCGTCATGCTTTTTGAGCCTATCATTGATCTCTCAATCAACGAGGGAGATAACGTTATTTGAGTTTCGGAAATGGTAATCGACTCATTTGCGTATTCGCGATGTGGGCGAACGTGGAGATCGATCGAATATACTGAGTCGAAGAAATATAGAGTCGATAAAACATAAGTGATTATAGAAATTCGTTTAAGTTATCTTCATTAGAAGACTCTATAACTGGAACAGATGCGGGAGTTTTTACATAAATGAGGATACCGCCACCTCTACGGTTGAGTCGATCGACACGAGTTAAGGTAAAACCGTCAATAGAGATTTCGGCATCACATATAGACGGGTTAAGCCAACTTTTGGTAAGGACAATAATATCAGCCTTGTTGCTGTCAGTTGAGTCAAACAGTTCGTCCGTTTTATTCAGTAAGCTTTGTATTTTGTGTATAGTATTTTGACTTTTACAGGCATATAGTTAGGACCTATAGGCGATCGAGAAGTGTGCGAACCGCCAAGCCTAAAGAATTCAAACAGGTGATCACTCATCGAGCAACTTAGCCCGATTAAAGAGCGCAAAGTTGCGAACATCTATACCCACCTGTTATGCTGTGAGATGGTAAAGTGTAAATCGTCTCGGCACAATGCGCCGCACTATCTGAAAATTTTTAATGGTTAAATCAGTTTCACCATATGCAACTCTACGATGTAGTTCAATTTTTGCCTCTTGAAGTTTTCGTATATCTGCGAGGGCAGATCGGAAAGCAAACGAAGACTTGTTCCCTTCAGTAAATAAGAGCTTTCGAGAACTTTCGAGCACATTGATGAATTGAATAAAACAACTATGATACGCTTCGGCTTGCCAATCGCTATTTTAATACCTATGCGGAATATATTGATAACTCTAGGATTCAGGTCGTTGATATTCCTAAGAATGACGGAAAAGATATTCTTAACACATCGAATATCATGTTCTATTTATAACATATTGTTTGGTGATAAAAATTCAAGACATTGTTTACGTTTAAACTGATATCTACGACTTTCTGATCACCTTAAGTTGGAGGATAGCAAGGAATTGGACTGAAGTAACTGACGGACTTTCAACTGAATTGATAGTATTTGTTAATACCGTAATTGGATAGGGATGAAAAACAGAATTATTACTAGACTAAAAGTCATGCTCACTGAAATTAATGTGTTGATATAGATGATCATATGTGTAGGCCATATTTCGAACATTGTAATTCGAAGGAATTGAGTTTTGAGATGGTGATTGCAAGGATATGGTGTTTGCAATGATAACAAAAGCAATGAAATTAAAATGAAAGTGAGGATATTAAAACAAAATTAATGGGATTATAAAATTTATAATTTATAAATCAAAAAATATTATTAAAAATAAATTTAAAGTATTAAGTGAAAATGATTATTGATGGATAATAAACAATATGTTTTGTATTAGAAAAATATACACTAAATATTCGAATATTTAGGAATACTTATCACTTATGCTGTGATAAGAAATAGGGACAGAAACATGATAGCATAGCAGTTCCTAGTGTTGTTCAATGCCAAATTAAATTTTCTTGCGAAGTATAAAAAGCTATTTAAGTATACCATGAAATAATTATAAAAAATGCACTAGTCCAACAACAGATAACAGACCACATATATGTGTAAAACCTAACGTCTTGATTGTTAACCAACTCAGAAGATGCAAAACACACATTATCTTATTTCACGTGAATTCTATGGTTAGTAATGAATTTCTCTAAGTGAAAGAAACTGACATTTGACATTCGAATGTAAAAAAGCGAGGAGTGAATTATTTGTTTTTAAATTTATAGATAACGCAATTATGGATTTCTCTGAGTTTTACGATTAGTGATTTTATTAAATTTTATCTTTATTTGTATCTTCTTCCTTTCACAAATGAAAGCAGTTCAATTAGTAACTATTGGTGCATGTAATGAACAGTGTGTAAGCTGCTAATTTAAAATGAGCATTTAGAGATAAAAGCTAAAATCCAGATAACGTTTTGAATGATGACACAAAGAGATAAAATAAAGTATAGGAACATGTTTGACGATCTGGAAAGGTTTATGATCGACATATGAAATTTTACAATGTAAATTATTAATAATACTGATGTGACTGTCTCTATATATAAAAGTAATATTTTCATGCAAATCAAATTAATTATTCTAACAAGTTGAATGCGGTTACAGCTGAAAGAACTTTGTAATTAGATTAGAGAATTTGAATACATGAAAACATTAATTTTGTTGACAGCTGACTATAAATTATGTGGTTAACTGATGCTCGCTGCTATCGAAAATTACAGTTCGATAAGATTAGAAAATACGCTAGTAGACAAGGGTGTGACTTTTTAGATTTTAATTCATGCTTGTTCGCAATGCTTGCATATATGTGACTAAATAATACTGATAAATATAATAGATAAATATATAAATGCAAATGTTTTATTTGCTTCTGTACCGATAATATTCTCGATTGATTATTTATAATCAGAAGATTGTATAGCGTTGTATAATTAAAAGTATTTATATTGTTTCATTAATAAAAAGTATAATAATACTATCTTATCTTTTATCTTTAATAAAAAAAAGCATTTAATCTTATATAATTATTTATTATTTATCATTATTTTTAAAATATAATATTACTAAAATGTTATTACTCAGAAATAAGATTATATTAATTAGAATCATGATAAGATCCTAATGATATTAAAATGATATAAAAGATTTTTTTTGCAAAATAGTCAACTGTTCAATATAAATATAATTAAATACAGTCGAAGATAATTGATAATAACTGTTCAAAAGCATATCTTTTAATTCTTATTTTATTCAAGTGATCGCAGTAGATTATCACTATACAATATAAGATTTTTAATATCAACAAAAGACACATTATCACAGGTAGATTATTAAGCAAAAATATCTTATATCTTATCTTGTAATATCTTGTATTTCAAATTTCATCTTTGAGTAAACCAGTAAAATACAAACATAATTTTAGATTCAGAATTTTAGATTTGTGATAAAAATAAAAAAACGTTAAATATCATATAATTATTTATTATTTATCATTATTTTTAAGTACGTAGAATAAAATACGTAGACGCAGTTATCTGATCTGACTGCTTACTTATTTTTGCTTACTTAGAAACGAGTTGCAAGTGGTTAATCAACGATGTCTGTAATATAATTGAGAACCCAGGTTGATGGTCTGAGCCCATCATATTTTTTGGCTTTAGAGAAATATGCAACGATCACGATAAAGGAATATTTTCGCTGCCTTGTAAGATTAAGTGAACTTTGTTGCTTTAGCAATCTTGATTTCAATAGGATTGAAGTAACTTGACAAGTGTTTATGAACTACATTGATGTCATAGTCTAGACGAGCTTGACAATCGTTAGAGGAAATTTCGGGTACGTTTGCGATTAATATTGATAAATTTGTCATTAGCTACATTTATGGATTTAGGATACAAATCTCGGACAGAAAAATCACTATTATTCCATGGGGATTAAAGAGATACAATTAAATTACAATAAAAAACGATTTCACAATAAGACTTTACCTCTCTACCAAATTCAGTATCGCTTTGTTAGTTTCGCAGAAAAAAGGTTTGTAAATATTAGTTTAATTGTAAACTAATAAAATACATTCCTTAAATTTTATAGGAAAGTCGTCTGAAATTTGCCGTGCTGTGTACAACAGTGTTGTTGATAATATCCAATAATTGACGATGATGACGAACACTTCGGACTTTGTTGCTCATTTTAAGTTTTATTGTGTGTTTAAGTTCTTTTGGAAAGAACTTAAAAAATTCTTTTAAGTTTTTTTTTTCAATATTATTAATTATATTATTTTGATTAAATTATGGTGTTATAATTATATCTCCGCATAATAGTATGATGATAATTATTACC
Organism: Pomphorhynchus laevis; assembly: GCA_012934845.2. Lineage (NCBI taxonomy): Eukaryota > Metazoa > Acanthocephala > Palaeacanthocephala > Echinorhynchida > Pomphorhynchidae > Pomphorhynchus > Pomphorhynchus laevis. The sequence continues at coordinate 151,958 of WNNJ02000308.1, forward strand.
AATAATTGACGACGATGATGAACAAAATTGACGATGATGTTGTAAGTATATTTTTAAATCAAGAATATTCAAAATTAAAAATAATATTATAAATTGATTGATTACTAATTTTAAATTATACTTAATTAGTGGAGAGAGTGAATCCACTTCCTCACTTGATGTTTAAAATGTGAATAGCTGAAGGCACAAGCAATTTCCTCAGGTAGTGCATTCCAAATGTGGATTACACGATGGGAGTGTCTCATTATTCGAGGATTTTTATTAGGGCAAAATTTATAGAGGGTTAGGCGATGCCCACGACAATTTGCAGTTCTAAACTTTATAGCATTTGGGGAATATCCTACAGAGGGTTTGACAACTGCCCACATTGCGAAAAATTAAAAATTAAAATAAATACAAATTAATTAAATTTGTTAAATTAAATTAATACATTAATTAAATTAAATTCAAAATTTAATTTTGATTTTTTTTTCAATGAAATCAAAATGATTTTGATTTCGTTGTACATTTTTCATAATTTTGTATAATAATTTATCATAATTTTAATATTCTTTTATAATCTGAAAAATAATATTCAGATTTAAAAATTCAGATTTAATCGTTCTTGAGAATTTTCTACGGTTGATGCAGGGATTCCGCTGAGAATAATATTACAACTTAAGGTTTTATTGTTTATCACTTTTATTTTGGTAGGAAGATGCACTACCCGAGAAAGTACTAGATATAGCAGTTAGATATCGAAAATTTGACATTACAAAAATAATAATTTCACTCTCTCTACTCTTTAATCTGAAAAAAGAATATTCAGATAAAAAACAATATCGAAAATTTGACTTGGGAAATATTAATTTGATTGCAAAAAAATATTAAAAACTTTTATAATTTTTAAAATTATGATGTCATAGTCTAGTTATTTATAATTATTTATTAATTATTTCATCATTTATCATTTAATATTAATATTAGAATAAGATACACCATATTATCAAATTTCATCAGAGGAAATATGTCATTAGCGTGTATTTGGTACCACTGATATGATGGGTCGAAGAATAGGGACCGAAACATGATAACATAGCAGTTCTTCTGATGACCTCTAATCCTTATTCTTATTATTTTTCTGTTATTAAAACTAATATTTTTATTATAAAAGCAATAAGAGTTCCGGTTAATATTATATTTTTTATAATCCTAAATAAATGCTAGGTTAATATGAAATAATTTGATAAATTCCTGCCTTAAACTAGGTTACTAAAAATAAAATCAAACATAAAATCGTAAAATATATAAATTATTGCAATAAGATACACTACAATAATCAAATTTCATCAGAGGAAACTTTTCATTAGCATGTATTAAGCCTCGCTGCTGTGTTGGGTCGAGGAATAGGAGCCGAAACCCGATAACATAGCAGGGCCTTCTGATGACCTTTAATCCTTATTCGAATACATCGTCTGTTATTTATTAATCAATTCATAAAAATTGACTTTTATTTTAAATTTTTAATTTGATATAAAAATAAATTGTATAAAATGTTGTATAATTATATATTATTTTCTTTATTTTTATTTATATATCGTGTAAAAACGTAGACTCAGTTATCTGATTTCATCTTATGAATTGATTAATATGTAAAATATAATGTATTCTGACTATACCTATATTCCGATATCACCGGGCCATATTCTGATATGGCCTTGTAAAATAATATGTTTTCACTCTCAGTGAACTGGTCAATCTGATAAGATAGCAGTTTCTTCTGATGACCTCTAATCCTTATTCTGATACATCGTCTGTTATCTATTAGTCAATTGATAACAATTGACTTTTTAAATTTTAAATTTTAACTTGATTTAAATGGTAAAAAATCTTATATAACTATTTATTATTTATCATTATTTTTATTGATATATCGTATAAAATATGTAGACTCAGTTATCTTATCTATTGACTTAACTTATCTATTAGTAAAATAATTTAATTTGTTGAACTGATAAGCTATTATTAAATAATAGCTTGCAAACAAACTTATGTTTCTTTTTGTATGAATTTATGATTCAAGTATCGTTTTTAAATTACATTACCATGTATTATTTTACTAGGAAAGTCCATATTGCTAGTTACCTTGACGTGTATCTTTTTGAATTCATATAAAAATTGATTGAAAATATCATGAAAAGTAATCTCTGACTAATCCATAAATCATTTGAATCACAATAGATTTTACTATTTATATCGTAATAAGATGTTTTTTGAAAAGTATTATTTTTATTTATGTGTAATAATCTACAGGTGATAATTATTTTTTACTAAGAAATTTGTTTTTATTATTTAACTTATTTTTCATTCATTAAAAATTTATCTCATTTATTAATTTTAATAAATGTATTTAAATAAATAATAAACTTTTGAAAAATCTTATAAAGTTTCACAAATAAGTTAGAATTTAGTATTTAATAATTATTAGCAAGCATATCAAGTGTTTGATCAAATCGATTGAATATATTGAATAAATTTGGAGATAAAAAACTATTTTTAAATGAGTGCAACTTTTAATGCATTGAGTTTTCAATAACAGAGAAATTTAAGATTATTAAAAATTGAAAGATAATAATTCCTAAATAAATACGTTAATGTTTTCAATAGACTAAGAATGTATTTTGAGTACTCGAATTTTAACGAATTCAAGCTCCTTGTACATTTCTTCTATAAGAGATTATTTAATCATGTTTCAATTAATGACGAGTAATAAGGGGTAATTATTAATGAGAATACAAGCCGATATTCCAGAAGAAGCAATTTAATTGTCTAAAAGTGTCCAACTGATTTGCGGTCTTAAGATTTATCGGCGACGTGTTTCATGTTAATATGAGTTTGAATCAAATTTCAACTTTAATTAGTAGCAATTTTGTACTGTCGGCATGTTTGTTAAAATTGTTCGCTGCCGGTAATGATATATGTGTATACATCGATAATTTTTATTGCTCAATAAGGACATGCAATTATACAATGTTTAAAGCAAACTATTTAGTTGACTCGGGAATGTTCAAATACAAAATTTATTGATTTTGCTGTGATGAAAATATTGATTATAAAAGAAAAAATATTATGCTCGGTGCTGTTTACGCAGCTACAACAATCTATCAATAAGAATAATTTAATTGTGTCGAAAAATGAAGTTCGATTTTACGGTTTACAACATTTGTCCCATATTATTATGGAATACAATATTTTGCTAAAGCATTCTGTGTTTGTAAAAAAATAATTTTACAACTCTACAGCATTTTAAGGTGCGGCATTTCGCTACACTTTGAACAGAAAAACTAATAGCCATAAGTCATAATTGGTAATAATAAATGGCTTAATTGTAGTCTTTGCATAATTTGCTTAATTAATCGATGATTTTTATATAATTATTTATTATTTATCTTTATTTTTAATTTATATAAAAAATAGTCCGCCTCGATTGGACTCTTCAGGGGGTGAAAGACCCCGGGTGGTTCAGTCGGAGAGCGACGTGTTGGATTGGCTGTGGGGCTCAGATCCCGCCAGACCTGAGGCCATGCGAATGAAGACTACGAAGAGCGATCGTTTTTGCAAACTTGTTCTTGTTGATTGGCGGATATGAATAGGCAGTTGATTTCACAAGAGAGGATCAGCCACAACGAAGGAGCGGAAGCCAAAAGAGGTAGAGTAGATTGGGACACGTAAAAGAAGGGAATTACGGGAACGCAAAGCACAATACACAGTACGAGAATTGCCGAGAAAAGGAAGGTTGAGAAATGAAGGGGTATGAGAAGTTATAAGGCGAAAAGCAATGATAAGAAGACGAATTTGAACACGACAATAAATGGTAGGCCAATCAAGAGAAACAAGATAGTGGGATGTATGATCAAAACGACGAAGACGGAGGAGAACTCGGACGGCAGCGTTGATCATGCGTTGTAAAGGAAGAAGATTGGATTTAGGTGAGTTGGAAAATAGACTAAGACAGTAATCAAGTCTTGAGAAAAGAAGAAAAGATATGAGTCATACAAGAAGGGATATCGATCAATCTACGAACAAGTTATTATTGAACTGTTGACTTTGTTTTCCCGGTAATATAACCTCTGTCAGAAATACTGAAACTATGTATTCTGAGTCATGGCAGTTCAGGATAACTTCTATGTAATCAGGTTTTGGTCCTTATTCCTCGACCCAACGTAGCAGCGAGTCCAAATACATACTAATGACGTATTTCCTTTGATAAAATTTGATTATCTAGTTTATATTTCTAATATAAAGTATATTATTTATATGCAAAAAAAATTTCGCTTAATATTTTAACTAAGTTTTTTATAATATTTAGTATTTATATATTGTAAATTTAATATTTTAAAAATATTTTGTTGATTTATAATTAACAAAATTAAAATATAAAATAAAAGTCATTTTTATGAATTGATTAATAAATAACAGAAGTTGTATCAGAATAAGGATTAGAGGTCATCAGAGGAACTTCTATGTTATCATGTTTCGACCATATTCCTCAACAGAAAGCTTTTTTGTATAAAAAGGAAAAGCTTTGAAAAGGAAAATATGTGATTATAATTAACGATCGCAGTAGTGATGCTGATCTTCATTGAGTAGATTTTGCTTGTGCATGTTTTTCAATTTCATAATTAACCATTTACAAAATATTATTTTTCTGCTAATTTTCAAACAAGTGTGATGAATGCTTTCCATTTCATATAATTGATAAGTATAAGTCACCGAAATATTATCAAAAATAAATTTAACTACGTGGAATTTTTTTACGAATGGATAATAAATAATATGATTTTTCTGCTAATTTTCAAGCAAGTTTGATAAATTTTAATGATGACTTATAATCCTTATTCTTATGCATCGTATGTTATTTATTAATCAATTAATAAACATTGACTTTTATTTTAAATTTAGAATTTAAATTTTAACTTGATATAAATATAAATTACATAAAATGTTATATAATATTATAGTATAATATTATATAATACTAATAATATATTATTATCTGCTAATACAAATATACTAATTTTATATATAACGCTATATACTAATATACTAATATTTTTATATACTATAAAATCTTATAGCAATTTCTAGCAGTTATAAAGGCAGTTTCATAGCAGATTCCTCTTAATTATTCGGATACATCGTATAATGTTTATAAATAAATTCACAAAAATAGACTTTATTTTAAATTTTAATTTTAAATATTAACTTTATATAAATAAATTGTATAAAATATTATATAATTATTATATTTTATTATTTATCATTATTTTTAATTTATACACAGTATAAAATACTTTAGACTCAGTCATCTCATTTGTTCTACTGACAAGTTATTATTGACTTGTGGACTTTGTTTTCCCGGTAATATAACCTCTGCCAGAAATACTGAAACTATGTATTCTGAGTCATGACAGTTCAGGATAACTGCTATGTAATCAGGTATTGGTCCTTATTCCTCGACTCAACGTAGCAGCGAGTCCAAATACATACTAGTGACGTATTTCCTTTGATAAAATTTGACTATCTAGTATCTCATTGTATATTAACGTTTAACGTATTTCGCTATTAAGCAGATAAAATTGATAAGGGATACATACAGAATTTTGCAATATAAGGTTATCAAGAACAATGAAAGAGCATCTATCCGAACAATATAAAAATTTACAAAATATTAAATTACCTGTGAAAATTAACTAAATCGAAGTATTTTTGATGCTTTATTATTCATAATGATATCTTCTAAAATAGGTTTGCCATTTTTAGCCAACTTAAATTGATTAAATAAATTTCTAAAATGTGTATTGCTTATAAAAGTAGCCGACGATCTCAAATCAGTTCTTGATAATTCCTATTTATAAAACATCGCCAGTTAAACATGTTAAATTCAGTGTATGATTTAGAGCACAACGAACCAATCAATATATTGACAACATCAAAATGATCTAGACTAGGTAATTTATCGATAAATATCTGTAACAATTCCTCCGGTACCGGCCAGATGACTTTCTCCCATTAAATGCAGATCCACCAGTCTGGCAGCGCGACGCCCCTCGGCGATTGCATGCACAACGGCTGATGATCCAATTCGACAATCTTAAAGGGAATATTTATGACATCTCAAATTATTATGGAAATTCAAGTTTACAAACATTGCAAATACGTATGGAATCCTCTGTTTAGGCATAACAATATGATAAAAAAAATTATAACTTTTAAAACTTATTTGTCATAAACAGTAGCCCTGTTCAAGATAGTACCGATTTCAAGATAACACTTTTTCTAGAGATTAATTTCATTATAAAAATACTATTTTGTAATACTATTTTCTTTTTGTTCAGAATAAAAAGTAATATTAAAAAAGTGTTCATTACAAAAGTGTAAACTATTTTAATGAACATCATTTCCGATAAAATTGTCTTTATGACGATGCTTCAAGTAACTAGCAAAATATGAGACAAATAAAGAATTTATTTTGTATTTCGATGATTCTGTCCCAAGATAAAAAGTTTAAAGAATAGCTACAAATTATTTATACTGTATTTCACAATTTTAAATCAAAAGCAAAGTATTTCTTTTAAGATAATTAAGAAATGTAATTATTATAATCGCATTATGAAATTAATTTTTCATTAATTAATTTTTAATTAAATAATTTTTTAATAATTTTATGGAATTGAATTAATTGCGAAAATTATAAATAATGATATATTAGTAAAAATAAACAATCTTAATTTTGAAAAACTTTAAATTAGGAACCACAAATTAAAGGAAGTAAGAAGACAATGTTTTATGAAAAATCATAAAATTAAATTTTTATTAATTTATTTTTTATTAATTTTCGTAGATTTTAAAAAAATAAATTAAATTGTCCAAAACAATATTTTTATAAATATATAATGTCTGTTTCGAATAAAAACAAAACATTAAAAACATTTTAAAAGTATATTTTGAAATATGGAACAATTGAACAGAGTCAGGATATAAAATATTCTGAAAATACTATTCTTTCATACTATTCTAACATACAATTAATGATTCTAATAATGGAATTTCAACAGATTATCACATAATCGGATGAAATTATAAGTTTTGTAACGATTTTTTAAAGACATCTAAGTATGGTATCAAAACATAATTGTTACATTTTTGAAAATGATCAGAGTATACAGCAAGAAACAAAATAAAATTTCTTTATTTCAATTCAGTTATTGACCCAACTTGAAAGTAAAGATGTTATCGAAAGTAAATAATTTACTTTAGAGTAAAACGTTTTACTTTATTGAAAGATAGACTTTTGTTAATTACTTTATTTAGCTAATTACTAAATTACAGATTTGAATGAGATTTAATCACAAAAAGAACGCTTTTGGATTGAAGGAATGTTTCGAAAATGCAAAAAAGAACATTTTTAGAATATTCAAAAATATACAAAATAATTTAAAAATATAAATAATTAATTATTAATAATTAATAAAATGTTAATACATTTAAATAATTTAAATGTGCAAAATAATTAAATTTTACAAAATATTCAATGAACAAAAGTTAATTTAAAGAAAATATAAAGACAAGTATTTAAGTATAAAAATATTAAAAAAATTAAAATATTTTGTAAATAATAAACAAAAAATATTTAAATGCAAAAATAATGTGTTTAATAGGACCTAATTACCATCAAATTTACTTCGGCTGGATAACTTGAAATTTTGTTAAGCAGCGGTAAAGTAAAGATGCTCAATTGTATTATTTTGCAAAGCATTTTTAATTCCGAACATAAAACAGTTAATATTTTTAACTACATAAAGTATTAAATTTTAATTTTAAATTAATTTTTAACCATTATTTTAAACTATGTAATTTGTTGGTTAAGAAAGCGAAGAAGCATCTAAATGTCAAGCACCTGAACAATGCAATCATTAATAATAATGATGTTTTCGGAACTATCGAAATATTGGTAGTTTAAAAATTCAAAGTCTTTTCGCTTTCTCATTCGAATAATGGAATGGTGCGACTCTAGTAATTATATTACTAGAGTCGCACCATTTTAATATAAATATAAACGGTACAGTCGTATGTGTAAATAAATAGACTAGCAAGAGTCCAAATCGTTGTAATTAAAACACATTTTCAAAACATTTAAATAATAAAATGCATAAAATGAATTTTAAAATCAATGGAGTATTCAAGTAAAATTATATTTTCTTGAACTGATTATTTTTCGTTTGAATTAGACATAAATTATGTTAGCTTTTGAAATTTACCTCCGCAAATAAACAGATCAGGAATGTTTGTTTTGTAGTCATTTATCTTATCATTAGAATATTTGTCTTTGTTGAATTTGATATCTCTTTTAAGGCGTCTTACGTTGTCGTCATGATAGTTGTCAATCCCAATACTGACCATTACCATGTCACATTCAACAGTTTTTTGTTCTTAAATATAAATTTAGCATTTCCATTTAATGAATTTATTATGATTTGTAGATGACGTGTCTGTTATTCAATAAATTTGTGCACTCGCTTTCATCCATGATTCATTTCAATATATAAATTATAGACAATTTAAGTAAAATAGTGACATAATATGAATAGTTAGCTGTTCATAGCTAAATGTCGCTATTAAAAGATGCATAGATGCATTTCATCTCTTTGTAGAGATGAAATGTACCCATGGCATATCTTAGATTTAAAACTATTCAATTTAGTCCAAAACATTTATTTGGAATGCTTTTAAAATATACAAATTTATTTGTCTATGTGACCGTGAAGACAGATAAAGCGTAATTGATTGTTTTATTTTTATCAGATTTGATTAAAGTTGTTTTAGCAACTTTAACAATAACTATAATTGACTAAATATTGTGGAAATACGGAATCTCCACAAAATTTGAACTAGATATACAGCAGCTGTTCCATATATCGTCAATTATATTATCATATATTACATCGTTGCTGTTTCATATATTGTCAATATATTAAATATAATTAATTTGTAATAGAATAAAAATATATTACATCGTTTTATAAAACGATGAGGTCATTACGCACAAAAAGTTAACAACCAATTTTCTTATATATCTATAGGAAGTAATAGTAATGTAATATGCTCGGATAAGAGCTAATAATTAGTAGTTCCTTAATACAATAAATGTTTATAATTTATCATAAAAAGTATAAAATTTTATAAAAATTAATAATTATTTAAAATATTTAAATAATTGATAATTAAAGTATTTAATAATTCAAATTATAATTATTTAAAAATGATAATATTTATTCATATTTTATATAAAAAATATTTATTATTTTAACAAAATATTCGTTTTTATTTATAATCTATTATTTTATAAATTAAGGTGATAATCATTTAATACATGATGAATACATAGCTGCAATGATTGCTATATACGAGAAGCTTTATTCTTAATTTCTAAATGCATTTGATTGCTCTATAATCACACAGTTCTTATTTAAAATCATAATGATACAAAAATAGTTATTTGCTTCATACTGTCTCTTCTTCAGATGTAGGTATGGATTTATCCTTACCAACAATAATTGATTCAGATATTCCTTCAGTTTCAATAAACACGAAAAAACTTTCTAAAGTATGATTTCCGTCGTAAACAATTAGCTGAACATTTTCACCTTTTGCTTCCCAACATAATTGTTGGGAAGCTGCGAATAAGGATAGAAGGAATTTCGTAGAGTGTAGCATCAATTTTAGCGACGAAGTTATCTGACACAGTTCTAGAGAAGATTAACAAAGTTTCAATTTACAATCTTCTTATGCAAATTATAGATAGTGAACTTGATCGTTACTGACCCCAAATATACAATAACCTCAACAAAATTGGGTTCAGCAAATCCAGTTTAGTTTTGCATGAAACGTTTTGAAGCGCAATTGAGATATATAATGTATGCTGATATACAACTTTTCTTGTTTATTCTCTTGCAAAATACATAGTCAGTAGCATGTATACTGATAATATGCTAATATCGCTAAAATATCTTGTAGCAGTTAGTGTTTAGGTGTTTATGAATAAGAATCATGACTACCCTATTGCTGAGTACCCTCTTAGCGACAGAAACGTTACTTGCATTGTGGTTCGTTTGATTACACCTGGCTTAGGTTCATTATATGAATGACTGAATTTCATATTATGAATATCTATATAAAGGTCATTTTCAGTTAAGTTTCATCTAAATCGGTATGAAATAAAACCTGGATCTCACATAGATCCGGTTTAGTTAATATAAACATATTAAATAGCACTATAAACATCAATATCCACAGAGGCAATATTAATTATATTCTGTAATTATATTATGTTGATTAGTAAATAATTAATTATGTTGATTAATAAAAAATTAACTTTGTTGATTATTAAAACGAATAGCCGTTTGATTTTCGTTCAATTCACAAACGTTTTATTAATGTCATATATTAAACCTATTTTAAAACTATTAAAACTATTTTAATATTAAAATAGTGTTACTATTGAATAGATAAATAATCTTATTGAATAATAAAATAAATCATAAATTTCAACAACCAATATCGGTTCTTTCACAAACTTGTAGAGTAAAAATCATCATATACAGCAAGTATATAATTCATCCAATAATTTGTAAATAGTAATCACATCGACAATTTAAAATCAAAAATGAATTGTTTAATATAACATACCGTATCCATTTGATGGATTATCTACATGATCTCCGCATGGCTGAGCATCAGTGGGCTTGTAAGACAAAAACTGAACTGCTCGGACATCGCCATTATGATTTCCAAGGAAACACTAAAACGAGCTTTTTTAATAACGAATGTTATAAAATAGAGTTTTACCAGTATTTTAGGAGAATATTCAGTTTGATCAGATGAGAAGTCACAAAATTCAAGTATTTCTTCACGAGCTACATTTAATTCACATTGAGAACTAACAGTAGAAAGATGACGCTCTTGAGTACATTGAGATACTAGTAGAATGCATTTTACAGATTTTACATTCTAAATTTTAACTGTAATAAAATAGCCGTTTTTATTAGTTTGAACATTAATATAATATTTAAATATTTAATAACAAAATTTTAATATCGCGAAGCGAGTAAACTATCGCGATTTTTATATGTATAACGCTATTGTTATAGTAAATATATTAAAGTAAATAATAAAATTTATATAATAAAATATGAAATAAATGTATCAAATAATTGATTTGTAACATAATTTTAAATACAATCACAATTGCGAGTCATACTCATAAATTAGTATTCTTGAATTCAATGATAAACGGTACATTAGATATTGAGAATTTTTAATGTTGTATCTTCTTTGATGATTTCGTTTGACAATGTATTGTTAACATAAAATGTTTTTAAATTATTTATGATTTTAAAATCAGAATTTATTATTGAGTATTAACATTGACACCTCGTCAAATGGCATTTGAAAATGTTTTTAAGTAGCTTTTCATATTGTATAACTATTGTCTTAAACGAATTTTCAAAGCACTTTCGATAAACCACCGATATTGATATAGTATTTATATTATATTATAATATTTATATATTATTACTGATATGATAACGTTGTAGTATTTTTAAAACATTTAATTTTAAATGTTATGGACATTAAATATCGTTTAAACATTAAATATCTTTTTGCTTTCGAAACTAAACATTTTAAGTATTGTGTATTATAAGATACAAGGGATCTATTAAGTGATATGAAAACATACAATGAATGTATACAGCGGGGACAGAAAATCTGAACGAATTATAGTATCAGATACAGTAAATAGTAGATTTTTGATTAATTTTTGGTAATTTTCATGCTTTACAAATTTCCTTTTTAATAAAATTAATACAATATTTTAATCGTTTGAAGCAAGATCGAAAGAATATGAAATAAATTTATTAATTTTTTTATTTCGATAGCTTCTGCGTGTATCACTATAAGCAATTGTCATCACAAATTCAAGCATTTGCTACTGTAGTAATATTTGCTACAACATTGAACATATATCCTCAATATTAAAAAAAGTACGACAACTGTACGACATCTAAAATATCAAAGAAATGCAAATCCAAGAAATGTAATCAAGTACAAGCACTCAATATCTACGAATTTAAGAGTGAGCGATAATTACTGAAGATAATTACTCGGTACTCAAGCCGCTAGGGGTTAGTCGATTATGTATTAAACTGTCACCTATTGCGAATAAGCCTCTTCGTGAAGCGGCTTTGGCAACGTCTGTTCGACATTAGCCAATCAGACTAAATAATTGATAGGCTTACACCATCCATAGGGATAGTCTTGCATATACTATCTGAGATCCCTCCGATGCCTACAACGGTGGATTGGACAAAAAGGCGAAAAAGAGTCACGGAGGTCTGTGTCCTTACAGTAGCGATGTAAGATCATCAAAAGACATCGGGAACGGGAGATAACCGACCATCAAAATCACTCCGATGACTCCAACGGCAGATTGGATAATGGACGAAAAGGGAAGAGAGTATCAGAGACCTGCTTTCTTACAGTAGCTATGTTAGATCATCAAAGGATATCAAAACGGAAGATAGCCGTACAAACAAAATGAAGACAATGAACATAACAAGAGAGAAAATTACAAAGAATAAATTAGAAGCTATGAGCAATGGTCAACTCACCACTGACCAGAGGAGTTTTCATTGTCGGGTGCCGTGTCATCTCGCCGGTGGAATGTCATCTCGCTGATGTTGAAGGAACCAGAATTAGTTAGAGATATGGTTCGATTTGGTCTAAAAATAGTCGGGGTGACTTTTCTTTACTATTCTGGAACTGGAACTAAACTTTTAGATCAAAGTCGGACCTTGAACTATTCGAAAGATAACAACAGAAATAGACGACAGATGAGTGTAAGGATACTTACGAGCCCCGGTTGTCGTTAGTTGTAGAGAGGTTTAACTAAGTGAATGAAAGACAGGCGTATCTGAGACTTTAAGTCAAAGAGGGAAAAGGGAAATTTGTTGTGTGTGCGTATGCTACCAACATTATCTCGGAATAAGTAGTCTTCGAGGAAGATCTTCAGGCTCTACATGATATTACTCTGGTGGGATTAACCCCTCGTTCTATTGGGTGACTTCAATGCTCATGTTGGTAGAGATAGTAACACTTAATAGGGAGTGCTGTGGAGGAACGGACTCTTTGATTTGAATTCGAGTGGTGTTGAATTATTGCACTTTTGTTCTCGTAACAATTTGCGCATAAACAACATAGAGTTTGAACATAAGAATATCATAGATACACATGCATCAGGTGTCTCTCAGTCAAAGATCAATGATCGATTTTATAAACGTTTCATCTGATCTTCGACGTTATGTTCTATACACACATGTGAAGAGAGGGGATGAACTGTCAACCGATCACTACCTTGTAGTTAGTAAACTTTGGTGGCAGGATCGGGTGATAGACAAGCCTGGTAAACCCAAATATTGTATGAGGTTGCGCTGGGAGCGTCTAGTAAATGATTTTGTCAAAAACGTTTTTCTGGCTACATCCAGGTGGACTTCCCTCGGTTGCTAAAAGAGTGAAGAACATTAAAAAAATAAGAGATGTTCATATCCTTTCTTCCCAAAGCAATTGTGAAAAGTTGTGGCTCGAAGACACTAGTGCTTGTCGCACTAGTGTCTTCGAGATAAGGCAACTTTGTCTTCTTATAAGGCAACTTTGTCTGATAAATCAGTGGAGGCTATAAACGAGTACCGAAAAGCAAAGATTGCTTAAATGCGATAAGTTATCGAAGCTAAAATTGCGGTTTGGGAGAAGTTTGGTGAGCACTTAAAATTTGCTTATAGGTCAGCTTCGAAGATGTTCTAGAGGACGATCAATAACCTTCGTGTTAAAAACAGAAAACTTCTCAAACTGTCTATGACAAGAGAAGGTCTATGCTAATTGACGTTGAAAAAATGCTTGGTTGTCGTAAAGAGCATTTTATGAGTTTCGGTGGATATTCCTTCTCTTGTAGAAGTAGAGCCTTTAGAACCAACAGAAGCGATAATCTCTTTGGAAGAGGTCATCGCTGTTGTTAAAATTTTTGTAATGGTAAGTCTTCTGGAGTAGATTAGATTCAACTGAAGCTTAAACTGCTCTGGACGTTGTAAGCATGAATTGGCTAACACGGATGTTCAACGTTGCATTGAAGTCGGGCAAGGGTCCTAGTGAGTGGTGAACTGGGTCGGTACCGATATTTAAGAAAGATGACTGAAGAGTGTGTTCCAATTATCGGAGCATTACTCTTCTTAGCCAAACTGGTAAAATATATGCTAGGATTTTCGAGTTAAAAATACAGTCTATAGTTAAGGGATAGTTGCAAGAGCAAAAATGAGGCTTTCGTCCAGATGGTGGAACTACAGATCAGCTATTCACTCTCTCAACTATCGTCAAATGGTCTTAAGAGTTCGCTTAACCGGTCTACATTTGCTTTGTAGATTTAGAGGTGTTCGACCGAGTTCCGCGAGTGAGGTTGTGGGAGGTACTTAATGAGTATGGAGTACAACACTATCTCCGGGTAGATTTGGCTTATCTGCATGAACAAAGTATGAGTTGTGACAGGGTTGAAGGAAGGAAATATGAATCATTACTATTAGGCGTTGGGCTTCAAGGTTGTGTTTTAAAGCCACTTTTGCTCCTTTCTTACATGGCAAAATTACGGGAAGGGCTGCTTTGTCGGATGTAGGTCTTCAATTCGGTTTCATCAGGATATCATCTCTGCTTTTTGCAGATGATGTTGCCTTGTTAGCTTTTTTCCTGAGGACTTACAATACCTACGAGATCGATTAACGATGAAATGCCAAGCAGCAACGAAACTGGTTAATACCACCAAGACAGTCTATATGTGTTTGTCTCGGATTCAGGTATTTATGTCAATCCGGATTGGGGAAAGGTTCTTTCTGATGTGGAGGATTTTAAGTATCTTGGCGTATAATTCTCGAGGGACGGCTGGAACATCAGAGAGATTGAGAAGCGGATCTGTGCAGATAACGCAGCAATTCGTCTTGTACAGGTCTGTCGTGGTGAAGCGGGAGTTGTGTCTTCGGGCCAAGCTTTTCGTTTACCACGCAATCTTCGTTCCTATCTTAACCTATGGTCATGAGCTTTGGGTTATGACCGAAATGGTAAGATCTCGGATACAGGTCACCGAAATGAGGTTCGTTCGAGGTGTGGGCGATCTTAGCCTTAGGGATAAGCTTAGGAACTCGGTCATCAGGGATGAACTAGGAGTAAAGTCGCTGCTTCTCCACATCGAAGGAAGTCAGTTGAGGTGGCTAGGACACATTCTAAGGATGTCTAGCGATCGCCTTCATCGGAGGGTGTTCCAGGCCGCATTCTCTGGAAAGAAACCTCGAGGTAGACCTTGGTACCGGTGGAGAGATCAAATCTTGAAACTGACAGAGGGCCTTTGGCTTTATGAAAGAGAACTTAGATCTCCTGCCCAGGATCGCGATGTCTGTAGTAGTTTGGTTCGTACACTGTCGGCACGACCCGACAAACGGACGACGAGTGGTTGACAGAAAAACGTGTTACTTTTATTTTTCTTGTCAAGAAATTATTGTTACTAGGTACTCACTATGTCTTATCACAAATCTTGTGATAAAAATGAAGTTTTGTGATAACTTTCACTCGCATTCTGTCGTGTTTTTTAAAAATGGTGAACTTATTTTATTTTTAATGATGTTATATCGTACGAAGCTAGTGAAATAATGCAAATAATAAATTTCATATTTGGCTGACTCCAAAATTATAACCTCAAATACTAAATTAAAATATAATTTTCTTAAACTTTTATAATTTTAATTTATGTCGACGCAAATTTTAATGAAATTAACAATTTTTGCTATTAAAACATTTTAACTAATTTTATTTGATAATTGTAATTTATCCGAAATTAAAAGTTCAAATAATAGATTGAAATCACATTTTATTTAACTTTTACAATTCCATATGTGACAAACCTGGAATTCATACTCACCTCTCTTACTAGCATACTTATACAATCAGCAGTCGTAGCACAATCAGCTTGACCAATAACAACTATTCTTTTATCAGTAACATCAATAGTTGGCTTGCCTTTTGTTAACCAAATGTTCATAAATGCTGAAGCTAGAAAAACATTTTCCAAATATCGTCCTACAAATAAAGATAAAATTTAACTACATCGAAATATATCAGAATATACAAATTAACTTTCATAATTTAACAATCTGTGCCTACTTTCAAAAATTGTGAAATATAAAAGAATAAACGACAATTTAAAAACTCGAAGGCGAGGATTAATTAAATTCTTAACGTTCACATATAGTGTTAAAACACAATGCAATAAATGATTGCAGCAATTGTTTCACGACCGAGTAGAACACGTCAACATTTAATTATCTTAAAAATAAATTTCCTCCTTAATTTTAAGAGCTTTATATCTCCAAGTAGTAATAGTAGCAATTAGTTATTGCCTGGAAGATAATAAATTATTTGTTATAAATTATTCGAATTTAGGAGAGCCTCGTAGATAAAAATCAATTTTTAGGATCACACTTATTAAAAGCAGTGTTTATTACGGTCAAACATTTAATAAATTCCAAGTATTTGAATGATTCAAATTTAAATGCTTTTCAGTTCGTAATAGCAGCGATATAATGCCATTTGAAGTTAAATTAACAAGAAATGATAATTGCTGTGATTAAAGAATAATAAGAAAACATAATAAATTATTATTAATAAATTATCATTAAATTTTATTATTAAAAATTAATTATTTTTGATTACTGTATTATTAAATTTTAATATTAAATTATCATTATTCGTGATAATTGCTGTGATTAAATAACAGAATAAATAATTATTCGATAAGTTTAAATTAACTCCTATTAAATAATCTCTGCATTAAAACAAAAAATATTAATATTTTTTATATTTTTTATTATTCCTTTTTAGTTGTATGTTATTTTATACTTTAAATTTTTTAATTCTTTTTAGAAGTAGTAAAATTTGGAAGTAGCGGCTATTCACGACTAAAAACGTTAAATTCTGTGATCATATTATTATAATGATAAATTCAACTTATTACCGATAAAAAATTGCAGCGAAAATATAATATAATATAATATAATATTAAATAATATATAATATTATTGTGAATATGGCATACACGAGCCGCTTTTCTTAACTGGGCGTTTTGATATTATCCTCGTGTGGTTGTTTGATTCCTATCAGCATCACTGTACACTACAATCAGCGTGGGTGGACCTCATTAGCAGTGAGCCCACGCCTACATTTCGTGTTTGGGTCCTTTTACTGCTTCTGCTGAACTCCTTGCAGCCGAAATGCTGGTTTATATTTGGCCTATATACCAAATTACACAATTAATGTGTTAACACATTAATTGTGTAATAATTAATCATTAATTGGTTTATATTTGGCTTATATACCAAATTACACAATTAATGTGTTAACACATTAATTGTGTAATTGGGTATATAAGCCAAATATAAACCAGCATTTCGGCGACAAGGAGTTTAGCAGAAGCAGTAACAGGACCGGAACACGAAATGTAGGCGTGGTCTAACTGCTGATGAGGTCCACCCACGCTGATTGTAGTGTACAGTGATGCTGATAGGAATCAAACAACCACACGAGGATAATATCAAACCGACCAGTTAAGATATAATATTATATATAATATAATATATTATATTAATATTCAAATACTGATATGAGCTTTTGATAATAGAGTGTATATTTGGTAGTAAGACATTCCTAATTAGTCACAAAGCTATAACAAGAAGTTTTATTCTAAAATTGTGAAATTAATTTTAATTTATTTTAAAATTAATTATTATTAATAATCGGATATTATAAATTAGAATATTAGCAAAGAATTTTATGCTAACATCGAATTTCTCAAAAGTATAAATAAATTCTTTAGCAATAAAAAATATTACAATCAAATTTAAATTATTATAGTAATTATTATTCAATTTTAAATCTATTTATAAATGATATTTAATTGATCCATCATGGATTTTTGCTTATGATTTTAGACAAATAGTCAAGTTATTAACAAATCTTAGGGTTTGTTTATTTCGCAATAAAATGTTGTCAAATTTAAAATATTAAAAATTCAGTTTAAGTGTTAAAGATCAGAATTCGTAATTTGAATTTAAAAGAATAAAATTCTGTTAATACAAAAAAATATTTGATATTTCGCTATTCGTTGCAATTATCTTCTGCTAAACAATCAAATGATCAAACTAAAATAATCATTTATGTTCACGACTCATACGACATAAATACTGAGAAATATCAAATAACATTTGGATTAACAGAATTTTCATATTATCTAGGTTCCCTTTCATCTAAATAAAGAAAAATAATTTCAAAAATTTTACTTATTCAAATAAAACAGCCCACCGTCTACTTTTAATTCCTTAGGCCAAGATGAACCGACGGCGATAACGACGGAATCAGACAAACTCAGTAAATCAAGTAGTTTAGCATCATCAATTTTGTAGTTAACTAGTAATTTCACACCTTCTCTTTGCATAATATTAATTCGACGATCAATTATCTTGGCAAAAGGAAATCGTTTCAAATGTTAAAGTTCATAAAAAGCAAATACCTTTCTGTTTAGTCGCGTCGGTGGTATTCCATAACGAAGCAAACCTCCGACTTCAGCTTCTTGCTCGTATATAACCACATCATGACCTGCCTAAAATACAAAATTACCACTTTATTGATAAAGAGTTGCAATTTTGATCGTATATGTACAACTATTTACAATTTTTTACAATTATTTTGAATAGATAGTTGGTATCTATTTTAAAAAATTTAAGTCAATCAGTGCGAATTATCTTAACTTCCATTGTAATGAATTACATAGTATTTTCGACATCAGATTTCAAGTATTTTAATAATAATATATTTTGCTACTTATTTCTTTTAAAATATTATATATCCGAACGAACTCAGCTTATTTGTAGATTATATTGACAGCAATAGAGAGATTTATTAATTTTTTAGGTGGCTCATGCAGACAGGCCGCTTACAAGTCTACTGAAATAAAAAATATATTTAAAAATAACGTGACTGAAGTCCATAGCACTTAGCCGATGTTAGAACGATGAAACATTCGGATCTCATTGCTAGATGAGCTGCAGGGCCTAATTACTCCGTAGTTTGGTGCGAAACATGGATTTAAAGGTAGTGAGGTTAGGCTGGCAACGAAGTTTAAGGGATAATTCTAAATGAGAGGCATAAGAATGAAACGGGAACGCAAGCCAAAGTTCGACTGATGACAACTGATTGTTTGAGCAAAGTGTTCTGGAGGACGAATATTCAGCACCGTGCAATTCTAGGTGAAGATACGGAAGGGATGATAAAGTAAATGAAAATAGAGAACTGTTGGGAAATATAAAGCTCGATTATGTACATTGATTCAATGAAGGTTGATAAGTTCTTTGGAGATGGGATCAAAACGCCGGCATCGAAGAAGTATGGGGGCTGTAGTGCGAAGAAAGCAATACAGAGAGGCAGTAACACAAGATGGGGATTTTGAGAAACTAATAAGACGAAGTAGCAGGAGGGAGGACAATAGTGTGTTGGAAATAAAAAAAATATGGTTTTTCGAATGCGTCTAGTATCACGGCGCGAGCCGAGAGAAGATAACCGATTGACTTGTGACAAGCAGTTTCAGTGGATCTGTTTTTACGGTATGCATATTTATATTGAGGAAGAAGGTTTGACGAATTTAGGTAGGGCATGACTTGGCGCAAATTGAGTCTCTCAAAGAGTTTCGAAACAGTGGGAAGGAGTGAGATTGGACGGTAATACGATGGAAGATTATGGTCAAGGGATTGGGATTTTAGAAGAGGACGGATATTGGAAGAGTTCCATGCAGCGGGGAAGATCTCTAGTAGAATACATTAAATAGTTTACAGAAGAAAGATACTAGTGCTGAGTCAATAGATTTAAAATCAGTCGTTGGTAGAATATCATGATGATATGAAGACTTGGTGAGTCAAAATATGAGTACGATAATTGTATAAGAAGACACAGGCAACAATAATTTCTTGACAAGGAAAAAAAAACAAATAATATTACACAAGATTTTTCATGTCAACGATTATTCCAGGTGTCAAGTCGTAGAGACAGTGTACGAACCAAACTACTCCAGATTACGCGATAATGGGCGACAAAGCAGAGTTCTCGATCAGAGAGTCCAAGGCGGTCTACGGCTAGTTTTGAGATTTGATCTCTCCAACGATATCAAGGTATACCTCGAGATCTCTTTCCAGATAGTCTGGCCTGAAAAACCATCTGAGGAAGGCGATACCTAGACATTCTCAGAACGTGTCCTAGCCACCTCAACTGACTATCTTCGATGTGGAGGAGCAGCGACTTTACTCCGAGTCAATACCGGATAACCGAATTCCTAACCTTATCTCTAAGGCTAAGACTGACCACACCGCAAAGGAACCTCATTTCTGTCGTCTGTAACCGAAATCTTATCCTTTCGGTCATAACCGAAAGCTCATGACCATAGGTTAAGATAGGAACAAAGATTGCGTGATAAACCGAAAGCTTCGCCAAAAGACTCAACTTCCGCTTCACCACGACAGACCTGTACAAGACGAATTGCTGCGTTATCTGCACATATCAGCTTCTCAATCTCTCTGATGTTCCAGCCGTTCCTCGATAACAAACATCCCAAAATACCTGAAGTCTTAGTTCACTACTCACTAGAAACATTGCCCGACTTCAATGCAACGTTGAAGATCATTGTTAGCCACTTCATGCCTACAACGTCGAGATCCTTTAAAGCTTACGATCGAATTTTGTCAACTCCTGAATATTTACCATTACGAAATTTTTAACAACAGTGATGACCTGTTCAAAAGAGATTATGGCTTCTCTTGGTTCTAAAGGCTCTACATCTACAAGTCAAGGAATATCCACCAAAACTCATAAAATGCTTTTTACAACAACAAAGCATTTTTTCAATGTCAATTAGCATGGACCTTCTCTTGTCATAGACAGTTTAAGAAGTTTTCTGTTTTCAACACGAAGGTTATTGATCGTTCTCCAGAACATATTCGAAGCTGACCTATAAGCAAATTTTAAGTGCTCACCAAACTTCTCCCAAACCGCAATTTTAGCTTCGATAACTTATCGCATTTAAGCAATCTTTGCCCTTTGGTGCTTGTTTATAGCTTCCACTGATTTATCAGACAAAGTTGCCTTATAAGTCAGCTTCTTCTGTTGGCCGAAATCTCTAATTGATGGTGTCCATCAAGTAGTTCGAGTTTGCTCTGCGACAAGCACTAGCGCCTTCGAGCCATAAATTTTCACAGTTGCTTTGTGAAGCGAGGATCTGAACATATTCAATTCCTGATCAATGTTCTTTACTATTCTGGCAACCGAGATAGGTTCACCCGGATGTAGCCAGAAAAACATTCGTTGACAGAGACATCTACTAGACGCTCCCAGCGCGCCCTCATACAACGTTTTGGTTTACTAGGCTTGTCTAACATCTGATGCTGCCATCAAAGCTTACTAACTACAAGGTAGTGATCAGTTGACAGTTCATCGCCTCTTTTCACACGAGTGTCCAGAGCATAACGTCGCAGATCAGATGAAACAATTACAAAATTGATCATTGATCTTTGACTGAAGGAATTCTGATCCCATGTGTATCTATGAATCTCTTTATGTTCAAACATTGTGTTGTTTATGCACAAATTGTTACGAGAACAAAAATGGAATAATTCAATATCACTCGCGCTTAGTTCAGAGTCCGTTCCTCACCAACACTTCTTTCCAAGTGCTACGGTGGCTACCAACATTAGTATTGAAGTCGCCCAATAAAACGAGGGAATCTCCCACCAGAGTAATATCAAGCAGAGCCTGAAGATCTTCCTCGAAGACTACGTATTCCGAGATAATGTTTGTAGCATACGCAACACAACAGTTCTAGTTCCAGAATAGTAAAGACAAGTCACTCCGACTATTTTTAGACCGAAGCGAACCATATCTCTAACTAATTCTGGATCCTTCCCTCCAGCCAGATGACATTCCACGTTCCTACATGAAGGCTAGTCCGCTTCGAATGTTGATGTCTCATTCGCTGTCTTCGTACAACTGCCCAGTCACACGGCACCCGACAATGAAACTTCCTCTGATAAGTGGTGAGTAGATCATTGATCATAGCTCCTAATTTATTCTTTGTAAATTTGTCTCTTGTCATGTTCATTGTCATCGCTTGTTTGATCTGCTATCTCCCGTTCCCGATATACTGTGATGATCTAACATAGCTACTGTAGATAAACATGTCTCCGAGACTCTCCTCCGCCTTTTGGTCCATTGTCGAATTTACCAGTGAAAGTCACGTGGCAATTGCCTCAGGAAGTACAACTTAGTGTCGGCTGCACACTTCGCACACTGTATCAAGTGTTCAACTAGATCAGAATCCGATGTCGATTCATTTGTTTCGATCCATTTGCAGCTTCTCAGGCATATCTGGTAGAAAGCAGACAACGTCTTCTCTGTTGTGACCAGTTTATCATCATTTGGTAGCAGTAACGTGCATTAACGCGAGTCGTATTCGTTGAAGAGATGGTTACCGAAATTGTTAGTAGAAACAATTAGTAGAAATTGTTGAAGTTGAATTTGTCTCATTAGAATTCAGACAATATTCAAGAAATAAACGAATCAGAGATTGAACTACCGAATACTTTTTAAAACTGAATTTATGTCAGTCATCACCCAAGTCAGGTGACAATAAAAATTGTCACTTGTATAATTAATTTCTTTAATATTTTAAGCCCAATAACAATAGCAAGTTATATGATGAAAACAAACGACAGATCATTAAACATTTCAATTTTTAAAATTTATTAATATCATGGTAGTACTGGAGTGCCTGTAATGGTGCAAATTAGAGACGGCAGACGTTATTTATATTTTTACAAAGACATTTTGATCGTGTTGATCATTATCGTGATTGAACAATTTATGTTATCGCGATTAGTCTAAAAAATTAATCACATAAAATCTGTTTCACAAATAAGCGACTATATGTAATCAAATCCCTATTAATGTAAATTAATCGATAAAAGTAATTATTAATAATCAATAATAATTGAATAAGCATCCATAAATAAATGATATACTTGTTTTGATATTAAATCGCATTTATTTATTATAATAAATTAATTATCAATTATTAATAATCGCATTAAATTATTAATTTATTATTTAATACTTCGTTTACTGAATTTAAGGAATTCTGATATGGACTTACATTAAAAATAATCCCTCGTTTAAATTATATTAAAAAACTCCATCCACACACTTTGCATTTTATTCAACCGACATATATCTTACTTATTGCATTCGTCTATATGACTGCTAATAAAAATCAAGTTATAAACGTAAGATGCTTTGTAAAGGATTTATGCAATTTTTATCAAATTAAGAACACTCAATTTACCAAGGATAGCTAAATTATCAAACCTTATTGAGCTGGGATGCAGCTGCAAGACCAGCAGGTCCACTTCCAACGATTGATACTCTATAACCTGTTCTATGAGATGGTATTTCTGGAATAATCCAGTTATTTATAAATCCATGTTCGGCGATTACTAACTCTACATTTCGAATGGTAACAGGGTCTGGTTGAAGAACACAAGCACTCTAAATTATTATTAATTACATATGAATATATTACATTGCAAATAAGCATTTGGTTTGTTTACTTTAAGAATGCATCAACATTTGAATATAATATAAAGTAAATTTTAAAAGTTTAATTTTCAATATAAATTATTTATACCAAAATACACCTTGCACAAAGACCGAAAAATATATTTTGCATCATAATTTCTTGTGAACACTCTGTTATGTGCACAAATACATTATCCTAGTGTTTTGATTCTAATTTTTTAATTCTTTGCTATATTTCGGTTAAAACGGAGGATCCGAAATACTATATTTGTTTTCAATGTGAAACATTAATTCACTTTACTAAATTACGGATTAACGAGATTTTACAAAAATATTATTTTAAATATTTTTTTTAAATTATAATAGCATATTGAAATCAACAATCATAAAGTTTATTTTAGAATTTAGGTTTAAATTGTAACACGCATGTATATAAATGCAGTAACACTCAATATTCTTAAATAATTATATAAATTAACAAAATAAAGATAAAATACTTAAATTTCAATCCTGTACGATTCGATAAAAATATATATTATTATTTAAATTTAAAGAACAATTAACTAAGTTACAATCTTATTAAATGTTATAAAGCGTTTGTTTTCAAGGAAGTAACTCCATTATGACAGCGGTTTCAATGACATTTCTGGCCAAATTTAATTTGTGTCTTACCCAAAGGTACTAAAAGTCAGGTAAATTGTTGCTTTATATTGGATTTGAAGTAATGGTCAAGTTGATAGTTGTATATGCTAATGACATTGTAAAAGTACTACATTTGCAAAAATAAATAGTTTTTTTAGGTAAACGAGTTATAATAATGAAATTTGACAGATATACTGTCTTTAATATTATAATTATAATATTATGCCTTAATTAAAGTTAAAGATCATTACGATATTATATAACCCTACAAAAAAAATTAAACTTTAGTTAATTGAATTTTCACTGTATTAACAAATTAGAAATGCAAAATCAAACTACCTCGCAAAATGCAGGACAAACCCGACCAGTAAATTCAGGGAAATTATTGCTTTGCAAAATACGCTGAAGTGCACTCTTCCAATCATCCTAAAATAGGGAGATAAAAGTTATTTCGTCCACACAAAAAACTCTCCATTTAAGCAATTTGTAGCATAATTGATAAATTATGAGTTAATTTATGAAATTAATGAAAGTGAAGAAATGCGAACACACATTTTTGCAAATTTCCAACAGTCACTATAAAAACGAAAATAAAAGTTGTTGTTCTTGCTTTCGTTGTAATTTATCTCTAATTAAAATAGTGCCATAATTCCAGTATCAAGTAAATATTAAATATTAAATATTAAAAATATTTAATTTATAAAAAATCTCAAGTAATGGTGAGTGACTCAGACAATTATTATTGTTATACATATACCATTTTTAATTGAATGTTATTTTATCAAATGATTAAAAGTTGCTAACAAAATCATTAATATTAAATGACTAAATTGATTTAAATATAAAGTTAACATATTAGAATAGCATGTTGACATTCTAAAATATTATCATATTTGATATCTTATAAAACTTATTTAAATATATTTTATTATTATATACAATATGTATTATATTATTTATAATCTGTCAAAAATATTTAAGTTGTAAGAAATCTTAAGTAACTTATTTAGTTATTAATAAAAAATGTTAATAGCATTCTATATTATTATACGATTTATTCTTTAAATCATATTAAATATTTAATATATATTAGATATTTTGAATATAAATTATGTATTTTTTAAGTAATACATATAAGCCGGACGTGAAAGAATGACGAATGCCGTTTCGTCATTATAATTACTCATCATTGCCAGATCCCTCCCACTACTGGATGCAGAGGAGGACTGGCAATATATTATTTCTTATGTACTTTCAATTAAGTTAATTCGATTAAGTTAATTAAGTTAAATGAATTAATCGAATTCATTTAAATTAAATAATTTTTATTCTATTTTGACAATTTGAATCTTACAATTATAACAAAACAATAAACAAATAGTAAATTTAACGTTAAATAATACCTCAGTTACAAGTTTGTTAAAATCGGAAATTACACAGCCAACGGGACATCCGAATTCGGATTGGCAGAAAGGCACACCACAATTAATACAACGAGAAGCTTGCTTTTTGATACCACTTTTTAAGGCAAATAAATTTACAATTTCATCTTTGTCGGTAATTCGCTCTCGTACATTTCGATAGGCCAGTTTCTCACGTTCGTAAAGTAGAAAGCCTCTACAAGAGAGAACAAAATAAAGACATTAAACGACTTTAATTAAAAATGTAATTATTCAAATTAAAACATACGCTAATCTTTTATTATTTGTTTCGATATTTACCGTAAAAAACTAATAAGAAAATACTTCAATTGATTTTTACTCATTTAAAAGATATACTAGCACTAATTTTACCATCTCACGAGATATAAATTAATGTCTAATTAATTTTAAATTAATTAAAATATATTGATATAAAAAATATATTTTAATTGATGGCAGTATAATTAATAAATTAAGATAAAACAGAGTCTAATTTTGGAATTTATTTCAATAAAAGTGTATGAACGTAAAAGCAAGTTTACAATTAAAATTTAATTATTAATTATCATTTATTTTATTTAATTACTAATTCAAAAATAGTATAATAATAAAATACTAATACTTATAGCAGTATCGAAAAAATATTAATATCGCAGTAATTATAAAATCACTTACTTGTGTTTCTCATTTACGATATCTTCAAGATCCGGGATGACATCAAGATCAATTGAAGGTTCGCTCTGTATACTGATAAGTGAAGACCGACTTAACGATCTGTAATCGTTGACTGTGTCGAAATGATTAAGAGATACGACAGCAGATAACTGAAGGATAAGAACTGCTATATATTACATAAGGTTATACCATTTAAATTGATTAAAAGATGTCATTATGTGGTGAACAAAAAATGCAATATAGTGATAAATCACATTGCATAACTTATATATTTTTTCACAATTTCCATTATATTTTTGTAATAATATATTTTTGAGATAAATATTTTTGGTATGTATAATATAAAATCGCGTCAATTTAATATATAACATTGTAGATTATAAAAATAATAAGGGATATGATAATTTCACTTTATTAAAAACATAAAATCAATTGAGTTTATCAATCTGCAAAATGTAATCTGTTTAGGAAACGCCATACAAACATAAAATAAAAAGTAAACTACATAAATAAAAATACAAAAGATGAAGCATAAATCACTATTGATAAGATCTAATATCTTGTTGAAATAATAAAATTTTAGTGATAAACAACTTAATCAATAATCAAATCAGCTAACTGAGTCTACGTATTTAATATAATTATAAAATAAGCAAAACATAATAATGCTAAATCAAAATTTAATAATTAAATAATAAAATTAATAATTGTTTTTAGATTTTCTATAATTTAAATCAAGTTAAAATAAAAAATTGAAATTTAAAATAAACGTCATTTTTATGAATTGACTAATAAATAACAGATGTTGTATCAGAATAAGAATTAGAGGTCATCAGGAGGAACTGCTATGCTATCAGGTTTCGGCCCCTAACTCCTCTACCCAGCATAGCAGCGGGGTCAAATAATCCTAGTAGCTGTCTGTAGATTCAACAGACAATCAACAGAATCTCTGTTTGATTTTATTTTTATATTAATCTAGTTAAACTAGTTTATAATATGCATCTATTAAATTATTTAAATGATTTTGAACCTAGGTTTTATTGAATTTTTATGTAATTTTGGATTCCAATATAATAAACGGATAGTTTTATTATCTAATTCAATTTTTATACCCTTCTCATCCATTATAGAACAATAACTTGTAATAATTGTTTCTAAACTCAACTCACTACGTTCATATGTCGGATTTACATTTAAATCATTAGAATTAACCTCTTTCATTAGTATATCATTATAAAGCTTTTTGCATATGAAGACAAAGATATTACTAGCTTTATCAATAGTTGTTATTACATAGTTATGCTTTAATTTAGTACGTTCTGTATACATATCTTTATTAATTTTATCTTTCCTTTTATAATTGTTTGTTATTTTCATTTTATTTTTTATTTTATTAAAAATAAATATATTTATATATATATTTTATATTTTTATATATTTTTATTAAATATATAATCTTGCCAAATGTTTATCTTAGATATATTCAAGCTTTCACTATTAATCAACTTATCAAAGTAAGCATTTAAGTAATTATATTATTTAATTTTATTTCTATTGTGTATTATTATTTAATCTATATTTACACCCTTTTGATAGCATTTTCCATAATTCATTGTTTTTAATTAATTCTAGATTACGAGTACATATATGTTCATTTATTTTATCAAAATTAAGACTTTTGCAATCACATTCAGTTTCTATGTTGTTTCTAATATTATCGTTACATATTGATTTCAATTCTTTATTATAATTACAAATTTTTCGTCCTAATTAGGTAACAACTTATACCTTTTTTAGGAATATATTTACTTAAATCTGATTTTATTATTCCTTTACCGATATGTTATCAGGTTTCGGCCCCTATTTTTTACACAATTGTTCACACAATTTTTTACATTATTACTTTTGTGGTAAGATTTATCTATAGCCTATAGTTTTAACGAAATCAATCAATTACAAAATAAAATTTATTTACAAAATATTTCCTTGGTACGTCTATGCTACTGTTGGTGCAAGTGGATTTTCCATGACTAATCAGTCTTTCTGATACCATATCGCAGATCAAAATAAAAAGTTATATTTTAAAAAATTAACAGATTAGTTTATTCTTCTTTCTAAGTGTCAAATGTACCGGACTGTTAGCTACTATTATTAGCAATATCAGTAGTAGTTGAAAATGGAACGTTAGTGGATAAATAATTTACATTATCAGTGAATATTTTAATATTTTTAGCATGCTTATTTCTAATTAAGTTAAAGAAGTGAGAGCCATTTTTTATAAACAAAAAATGATTGTCTGAAACATTATTTTTTACAATATTTATATTATTTTATATTAGTACATTATTTTTGTAATATTGTTACAATATTATCGCACTATTCTCATAATATTATTATATGTACTAAGAACAGAAAGAAATGGATATTTTTAATATTATATTATGATATATATTTAAATATTATTTTTGACTGTTATGTACAAAAATACATTTAATTAAATTTTTAATTTATAAAACATAATACAATAATGTAACGATTTATTAACCTGCAAGGGCTCAAACGAAACTAATTACTAATACAAATTTCTAATACGAAAGAAATTTACATTGACTATTTGAAATCATAAAAATAAATAAAATGATAAAATGAAAAAATGTATGAAAATACCTTGAAAAGAACTGCATGTAATAACGCTAACCTTTATAAAACGGAATATATTCTCTGACCATGCATTAAGTATTTCCCACGCAACTTCAGATTGTGTGTGCTCATAGAACTCTTGAATAATGCTCTTTAATTTATCAATTTCGTTACAATCCTTAAGCTTAGATATTTCAACTGCATGCGTATTGCAAAATGATGATAAATTGTTAAATCTAGAGCAATAAAGAGGATTTAAATTTATCTTTATAATTACGCCAATTTAAATGTTAATTTTGTCTAACATTCAGAAACTTGCTAAATTAACATTATTGTTAATTTTAAAGATTATCCTATCTCAAGTAATTAGAATTTACTAACTACTCGCTTGTAAATGGAAACATAATTGCAGCGAGAAACATAACAGAATAATTTTTGTAAAGTTTTAATTGGTAAAATCATGTAATTATTCGAGCCGGATCAAAAAATGGGAACATTTTATTAGACATTTCGATAACTTCTGAGATAACATCTTCAGAAAATTACATTTGTAATTAAATTGTAAATTTCTGAAGATGCTAACAGAGGTGAGTGAAATAACTATTTTTGCGATCCAGCTCCAATAATTTTTTATCAATATTGGATCAACTATTAACAATTTTAATTAATTTTGAATAGCTTTGAATGTAATCCAATATGGTCAATACAGAAAATGAATAGCTGGATCTATACTATACATAATTTAATGATAAATACAAAGTGTTCATTTCATGAGAGAGTCACTTGAAAGCACTTGAATGTAACGTATGACTAATGAGAGGAAAGTTAGAAGTATTGTAACTGCTATTTTGTATCAAATAACCTTATTTTTATCAAACATTATTCGTTACGTAGCTTAAAGGATACTAAAGTTAAAGTTACATATAAAAGGATAAACAAGGTTTAATATACTTAAATCCGATCCGTCCAATGTAACAGTAACTTCTATCATCGTGGCTTAATAGTTTTGGAATTTTACAAAAAATATGCTTGTCTTATACACGTACAAACTCAAAAAGTTGTAAAATTGCCGTTAACTAATAAATAGAGTATAGTCGAACAGTTTGGAAATCCATACTTTACAAAATGTCCACTAACATCAAAATGTTGATTCAGTTATACATATGATAATATTGTAAAGTATAATATTACTTAATATTAAAAATATCCATTTATTTATTCTTGAAATTTCATAAATTTACAGGAACAAAAAAGCGAGGAAAAAATTTATATTCCAAAAAAGGACACTTTACTTTCCTGCTATCATTTTCGGAAAATTACAAACTTTTCGAAATTTTCGAAAGTTTGTAACAAAAAGTTTGTATATATAAATATGAATTGTATGTTGTACACTATCGCTGGGACCCTCTCATGAGTAAATTAGTTTTATATTGACTTTACGGTGTACACCAGCACAATCTTACGGTGCACACCATGCAACATTCCAGATATTATCATCATACCAAGAAATATAACAAAATTATTCTCGCAGTATTCAAAGTCGCTACTTATGCCCAGTCATCATATGTGTGACGAAATTTCGCTTTATCGGAGCTTATCAATACCGTGATTACAATAATAATCCATAGCCACCTTAACACACGCTTAAACAATGTTCAAAGCTCGAAAATCAGAAATATCAATAATGATGTTTATGCCTCCTTGTTGAGAAAACATAGTGATTTATTTATAAGTATATTATTGGGGGTTCCAGGGCAGGTGTAAGATCTAATTATATTTTATACTATTGTACACTTTAAACTATCCCTGTAAAACAGCATTTCTATTAAAATGAATATAGTGCCTGATGTATGGTTAAACTGCAATACGCACTGCCATGCGCAGAGCTTATGCTAAATTCCCTCTGATGATTCAGATTAAGGGTAGTTCTGTTTTTCGAGCTTAAAACACTGTTTAAGCGTGTGTTAAGGTGCCTATGGATGATTATTGAAGTCACGGTACTGATGAGTTCCGTAAGAGCGAAACGCGTATACCGTTGTTGAAGTTTGTCGTCACACATAGGATGACTGGGCATACGTAGCGACTTTGAATATTGCGATGAATAATTCAGTTCTATTTCTTGGTCTGATGAAGATATATAGAATGCTGCCTGGTGTTTATGCCTCATAATGAGGAAAACATAATGATTTATTTACGAGTACACCATTGAGTGTTCCAGGGCAGGTGTAACAACAAATTATATTTTATATATTTGTACACTTGACAGTGTCTCTGTAAAACAGCATTTCTATTAAAAGGAATTTAGGACCTGATGCAATAAATTAAATTGCAATACGCACTGCAATGCACAAAGCGCATGCTAAATTCCCTCTGATGATTCAGATTAAGGCTTATACGTTGTTTCTCGATTTATTATTAAAGAAAGAAATATATACTGATATTATGCCGTATGAATCGTTGATTTCGAGTGTGGTTTAACCTAAATATATTAAAGCGTTTAAAAAATTATTAATTTATGAAATTTACAAAAGTGCTTTTATATATAAAATAAAGCGTTTTAAGTTTCCTATAATAATGAAACTAAACAAAAATTTTCGTAAATCATCAAAATATTATTAATTTTACTTCATTAGTAGACATATTTTATGTACGGATAGCGAAGCTTATACTTTGTGCTAGCATAAACTATAAATCTAGATAATTACATCAAAAGAAATGCATCATTTGCATGTATTTGTCCCCGCTACTTTGCTGAGTCGAGTAATAGGTGCCTGAATATGATGACATAGCAGTCCTCTTAATGACTTATAATTTTAAGTTAGATTCGTCGTATACCATTGATTGATTCATGAGATACCGGATTATAAAAATTCAATTAAACTTATGACATTTTATTTTTAAATTTGTATAGTACGATAGATTTAGTTAAGTTATATATAGTACGATAGATTCAATTATTATGGTTAGTATATCTGTATTGATCAATGTTAAATGTAATCAAAATTACATCTTACTGCCAATGAAAAATAAATGTAATGGTCATTGTCACTGACTTACGATAAATTTTGATTTTTAAGTTTATTGTATTATAACATATTTGCGAAATGATAATATATCGTGCGCTAATTTGAAAAGTTGTATTTTTATATGTGCCATCGGGTTTGGACGCATGGTGAAGAAACAGCAGTAATATCGCGTTTAAAATAGGTAGCTTCAGTTAAGCATTCTAATTATTCCACCAAAGTGCGTCGTAACTATTTAGACCTCGTGCAATTCATCGGAAGATAATATCATATAACTATTTTCTAATGTGCATAATTTGATAGTTGATCAATTGTTTAGCCTATAAGCGAAGAAATGTCTTTAGGCATTATCAGCATCTACCTAAATTGTAAATGTGATATTTATGAATCGCGCAGTCACTAATGAAGGCTTTTTATTCTTGGGCTAGCAATAATATAAAACAATATGAGAACGCATTAAAAAGGCAAAATTAAAATCGCAATTTTGTTATAAGCAAGACATTTAATTTTAAACTTTTAGTTTATGATTATGCCTTAGATGCATGAAATCTTACAATTTAATAATCTAATAATCGTTACATTAAAATTTATAAAATTTAATAAGCGTTACATAAAATGTAACGATTACTTCAAAAACTTTATCAGAAAAGAATTTAAATTTTTTTAAAATAGTTGATAATGATTCATTATAACATGATAATGATAAAGAATTGATGGAGCTGGATCAAAGAAAAATGATTTTTATTGATATTCTGCAAACTTCGGTTGGCATCTCAGAAAATTACATATTTCATGAAAATTAGTAATATTCTGAAGATGGTAACAGAAGTTAGCCAAATATCAATAAAGAATCCTCTTTTCTTTGATCCAGCTCCAATAATTCGTTATTTAATTTTAAATTGTATTTTATCACAATTAATAAGAAAAACATTAGACATTAAATAAAATACGTACTTATCGTAGACATAAGCTACTCCTCCCGCTAAACCAGCTGCAAAATTACGTCCAATTGACCCAAGAATTATCGCTGTGCCAGCGGTCATATATTCACATCCATGATCACCACATCCCTAGGTTTAATATTAACCAAGTATATCAAAGATTAAATAGAACGTGTCTAATGATATATGTGTTATATCTCAAGTAAGAAATCAATAGATAATTAAATAATTAACGATTGATCCATAGTTAATTATTAACTCTGATAGAATTACATTCGTGTGCCAATTCCGCTTTGTGATGAGAATGACCTGTGTGCAAAGCATCCTTGTTTTACGTCTTGTACCCGCTCAAAATATTTACCTATCATTATTGTATAAGAAAAAAGCGGTCAAAGAGTGATAATTTGAAACGGTGTTCTTAAAGACAACGACTTTAAAGAACATTCGTTCGTATCGTTTATCTCAAATAGATCGCTGCAAGTCATTTGTATCACCGGATATCGATATTTTGTTGTATTTCTAAAGATGACTTGAAACACCTTGAAACATTGCCTAAACTTTAACTCCATTACAAACTTGGTTAAGCTCTTTTTGTAACAAGTATCGAATTGTATTGCGCAGAAAAATCTGAAGACTATTTCGTTTGAAAGATAGTAAATGATTGAGATTAACTATATATCAGGTTTTCTTAACATATGGGTAATGACTCACCAGGTGGATTACGGAAAGAGTTTTGTGAGTCACAAACATTCTACTCGGTAGAACATTCAGATGAAATGATAGATTTTTTCTCCATATTGATAACTTCAGATTGCTCATATCATCATGACGTCAAGAGTAAGAGAGGCTGGAAAGACGTATTTATTAAGTACGGTTTCACAGAGTTTGTTGAGAAAGACATAATCAAAGCGCAATGCATGACTTGTAATTCGGTTCTTGCCTATGAAAGTTTGCGACTATTCAAGTTACTGACCCACTTCAATAATGTACATGGTGAAGATGGAACAGAAGAGGATATGAAACAAAAGAGGGCACGATTCGACCAAAAGGGAACCCTTCGGATTTCAATTTGTAAAACACAAAAAACCAATGTTGGAAGTTTCTTATGAAGTTGCTTACATAATTGCAAGATAAATGCCTAATATTGATAAATAATTATCGGAGCTGGATCAAAGAAAAGAGGAAATTATTTTTGATATTTCGCTAACTTCGGTTAGCATTTTCAGAAAATTCTGAATTAATTTTCTGAAGATGCTAACCGAAGTTAGCGAAATATCAAAAATAATTTCCTCTTTTCTTTGATCCAGCTCCGATAATTATTTATCAATAATAGATCAGTATCAATTATTTAAAAGCCTCATATTGTAGTGGGGGAAAGCTAATTAAACCTGCTGCACTAAAAATGGCACAACTGGTCTAAGAAGAAGAATCATTGAAAAAGCCCAAATATATTCCGTTATCAAACGATGTCATGAAATCAAGAATAGTTGAGGTGAGCGAAGACGTCCTTACACAAATTGTATATAGAATCAAAAGCATCCCAGTACGAATTAGTTTACAGCCGGACCAATCAACGGATGACACAAATATGACTCATTTGGTTGTCTTCGTTCGCCATGTAGAAGATGCGTCATTTCGTGATGAGCTTTTATTTTGCACAAAGTTGGAATTAACTGCCAAAGCAACTGACGCTTTCAGATTGTTAAATGATTTCTTAAAAACACATGATATCGACTAAAATAAAATTGGTTTTATCTGCACAGACAGTGCACCTTCAATGTAGGACACAAGTTAGGTTTTGTGAGTTTAGTGAAAAATGTTGTTCCAGGTATCTCAAGTGGATATATCTATCTCTTCTAGTAGAAGTGGTCGTCTAGAAGTGACATGGTGACTGAAAATCGTGAATCAAAGTCCAGTCTATCAAGCAACACGATTTTCTATAAATGCCGCATTTCGTAATTAATCCTGGATCGTTGTCTACTCAGCACATCCGTGCACCACCATTAAATATAATAGAAAATAGATATATAATCAAATTTGTAATGAATATGCTAAACTAACGATGTTGAATAATAGAAAGGTGGAACGCATTTGACAATATTTCTACTAGTACAAATAAATAATAATCTACTATAATAAATAATAAATAATTAAATAAATGTAAATAATAAATAAATAATACAACAAATGTATTTGTTAATCGAATTGATGACATTTTGCAATTAATTTTAACGATGTATTCGTCATCATTTATTTTAATAAATAAAAATGATGCAGTAAATAAATGGTACAATAAATGTTTATTTAAATTTTCTTTTAAACAAAAAACTAAATATTTTTATTTAAAACGTTAAACATTAAAATGTCCATTAAAATAAATTAATGTTAAGAGAAAAAATACAAATCTAAATTTTATGTTTATAAAATATCACAAAGTAAAAGAATATAATGCTTTTAAGTAATCCTAAGGTTTAATTGAGTTTAGGTGATAAGATTATGATTTAAACAATTTACTAAGAAATAAAGCACTTGATATAAAAGCTTTACGGTGATAAAATTGATCTTTAGTTTTCCAATTGGATTTAATTGTTCACATGAAAATTTCAAATACACAATTGTGTAATATATGATCTGTCAAGTATCAGAGTACTCATGTAAACAAGATTTTACTTAATCTTAAGATTATAATTTGACTTAATTGTCTACAAAATTTGGTGTAACTGATTAGTAGAGTTCATACACACGTCGACAAGCTGTATATTCAGTAATACAGTAATCATAAAAATATTTAAAGCCCAGATGTTACCTCACAGACAGCAATAGCACCAGAATTTCTAACACAAAATCTTTCCCCAACCAATCCACGGAAGAATGCTTTCCCTGAAGTTGCACCATAAAGTAAAACATTTCCGGCAATAGTATTTTCTTGTGATTTAAAGTCTGTAGAATTAGGTTTGACAACAATTGTTCCACCAGAAAGGCCCTTCGCAAATTATAAAAAATGCTTCTTAAAAAGATAAAATTGTAGTTATATACTTTGCCAACAAAATCATTTGCATCACCGTCAAGCAATAATGTTAATCCTTTTGAAAGGAAAGCACCTAGACTTTGACCTGCAGTTCCGTATAAACGAATAATTATCGAATTATCAGGAAATTCTTCAAGGTTTTCAATTAATCTATATATATTTAACAGTTTAAGCATCAACAAAAATCTATCAACTTTCGAGATTAGCTTTTGATAAAATATTTAAGGAAATTAAACATAGAAAATAATAAAAAAAATTAATAATTCATTTGCTATATATTAAACAATTAATACATTAGTCAAGCAACGTGTAGTCTAATTGTTTGTTATATGATAAATATTGATTACCTTTAGTAAAAAATCAGTAAAGAGTTAGCAAGCATTATCTCTTTGGATGAATAATTAAAATATCTTCAAATTCTAATACAAATAATATATTTTATATAACATATTAATTTAAAAATTAAAAATATATAATGTTTTAATTATATAAATATTTTAATAATAATAAAATTTTAATTAAAATAAAATTTATTTTATAAAAAAGTAAAATAAATTAAATGAAAATTCATAATTGTCTAAAATTGTCTATATCTTAATACAACGGCAAGAATACAACTAATTTTACCTGCACACATGGCCGCTCAGTGTTGTACCAAAGGTTC
The DNA here is from genome assembly GCA_012934845.2 of Pomphorhynchus laevis. Taxonomy (NCBI): domain Eukaryota; kingdom Metazoa; phylum Acanthocephala; class Palaeacanthocephala; order Echinorhynchida; family Pomphorhynchidae; genus Pomphorhynchus; species Pomphorhynchus laevis. The sequence goes on from WNNJ02000308.1 coordinate 188,788, forward strand.
GATCAATGTTCCCGATTTTAGATTCAAGCATAAGACTTTTGTGTTGTCTCCATTTATTTGAAACTATAAATTCACTTAGACGGCTGACATATTGAAATTCCTAAATTGAAAAATTGTATTTTTAATTAACAAACAATTTGAAACTTTTTAATCCCAATAGATTTTTAAATAAAATGGGATTTGTCGAAGTAGTTTAAAAATCACAAATTCAAAACCAAATTATAATTGTTAATAAAAAAAACATTGTATAAACATTTTGAATGTATCTGGGGATTTAAAAACTTTTAAATCATGCAATAAAACAAGCCCCCTTAGCATGGAATTTGTAGTGCCAATTGAAATACTGTGGCTGTATGACTAACAATGAAATAAAAGTATATACTTATCAAATTACTTCCCAGAATGACAAATTAAACTATTTTGAATTTACCAAAAACGAGTTAATTTTTTACTTAATACAAATTAAATATTACAAATAAAATAGTCATCTATTTTATATTCAATATTTATATTTCATTAAAATATAAAATACCACTTTATTTTTAATTAAAATTAAATATAAAGTTAAAATATAAACTATTAAAAGTATTGACATACTAATATTACATGTTATTTGAGTAAAAATTATTAAAAATGTACAGCCTCTTAAACATTTATGAATAAAATTTAATAAAAAAAAGTGTTGAACCAAATAATTAGGCATGTAAAAAACATATAACGCACCAATTTACTGGCTTCATCAAAGGTTACAAAGTGCTGCTGTATGGATGATTTTTCAATTTCAAGATTTGGTGTTAGCATTAATGAGAAATCTAACGTTTGAGCTTTGTAGTTTAAATCGTTTCTCTTAACCAAGAGATCGGTGCGGCCATTTAGTTCGTGGAAGAAACGAATGCCCAACGCGGCCATAATGTGTCTAACCTTTATTGTAAAAAAATAAATCCTTCAAAAGCGAAAGTATCAATTAAACAATTGACTAACTTCATCGGCAATAAAGTTAAAGTAATTCACAATTGACTGCTCTTTTCCTTGAAATCGTTTTCGCAGTTGTTTGTCCTATAATTAATTGTTGATAAAATCAAATTACCGTAAATGTATCTTTCACCTGAGTAGCGATTCCCACGTGACAAGTATTGAGATGGCACTTTTTACACATTGTACATCCCAACGCTATCATCACGCAAGTTCCAAAAGAGAAGGAATCTGCACCCAATAAGGCAGCCTTTACAATATCGTATCCTTAAGAATACTAAGAATTGAATTGTTTAAAATATGAGCACATATTTAATTTGCTGATAAAAATTAAAATCTTAGCAGATATTTCGGAATAATTTAAAATTTTTATTTTCATGGCAAAAGTATTACGTATTCATTATTAGATTACTACGTATTCGTCATTAGATTATTCATACTTTTTATATAACCAATATAATTAATTTATATAAAATTTCTAATTACAGCACAACTATTATATAATTACTTAACATAGAATTTTTTTATTTAAAAATATTTTATTATATAAAATTTACTTTTGTATAATAAAAGAATAAATTTAAGTTTTACTTTTTATTTTATCCTTTGGAATTCAGGGGCAGGGTCAATACGCATTAATTAATTTTTATATCTCGATAGCAAAATCATAGACTTATAACTTTAACTTATAAATGTCGATAAAAAATAAAAGATAAAAAATAAAAGATAAAAAATAAAAGATAAAAAATAAAAGATAAAAAATAAAAGATAAAAAATAAAAGCAGTGTCGATAAGCATTAATTAATTTTTATATCTCGATAGCAAAATCATAGACTTATAACTTTATAGTAAAATCGTTCTACGTGAATATTTGGTTTATTGATATCATATAATCACTTAAGTCATTAGTTTTCGATTATTCTTTTGTTAAGGTCCAAATTTATTGAGGATAAATGGATGGCGGAACGTAATTTCATATAATCAATCCAGATTTCTAGTTAAAACACAGACACAACGATTTGATGATTGAATTTTTATATTTTCTCTCAAAATTAGGATTGCAATTTTTTACTTCTGTTTTAAGTTTACATAGCGCTATAAGAATACTGCAAGAATAATTGTCACAAGATCATAAATTTATTTTTATATTTCGCTAGCTGCTTACATCATCATAAACAAATTGTACAATTTGTTCATCATTGAGCAAATTGATGAACAAACTGTAAATTGTTTGATGCTGCTACAGTAGATCAACAAACACTTCTTTATTTTTTATATTTTGCTAGCTGCTGCTGATCAGAAAAACGTGCAATCACTTTTTTTATAAAGTTAATTTAACAAAATTTGGTTGCCGCAAATGAGCCTATAAATGAGTTGCATTGTCAGGTAAGATTATATGTTTTTTTACTATAGCGAGGTATTCGTAGACATGATGAAGAAGCCCGTGCAATTGTGAAACTAATCTTACGTTTTATTTCAAGTGTACCAATACATCACTATATTGTTCTAATTTTGACCTACAGAATACCGAGACAATGTTCTTGAGTAGCTTAAAAGCTCCCGGTACAATCTTCCGGATGTATAAAAAATTAAAGGTACACAAATTAACGGTAAAAAATTAACAAATCGTATAATTTGTTAATCAATTAAACAAACTGAATGTTTTGTCAAATTGTATGATGAACAAATTGTATGTTTTCTTTCTGATGATGCCAGCAGTAGCTAGCAAAATACAAAAATAAGTGTTTGTTGATCCTTCTCCGAGATTCAAAATTAAAACAAATCGAATAAGACCATTTAAAATAATCATATTTTGAAATCATTATAATTGAAATTATTTGAAGGAATTTAAGGTAATTTCAGTAAATAACATTAATTAACTAATAATTAATTAAGTAATTTATAATTAATTATCAATTAGACAGTAATCTAAATGATGCAATAATAGAATATTGCGATTAATTGTTTAAATACAATAGCCAATTATTATCAACTTATAAAATATTTCAATTATTCGATTATATTTATAAATTCATTGTCACGTGAACGATCCGATTAACGCTCGGTTCGACAACGAAATTCAAATTACATTAATTGTAATCGGTAATTCCAAATCGTTAATGCTTTATTAGCTTGCATATTTAAAATTAAAATTATTTTATTATTATAAAATATACAAAAATAGAATTTACAAAAATAAAATATACAAAAATAGGAATTAATTTGAGTAATAATTAATTTAAATAATAATAAAAAATAATTAATAATAAATATCCGAGAAGTATTATTATACCTCTGCCGCTTCCCGGCGCTGGGGCAAAACATACAGAATCAAAAGTGTACAATATTTTAAATGAAAGGTAAAATATTGTCGATATGATTCAGTTCATAATTCGTAGCTATTGAACATTTGAACACGTGCAAATTTGATCTACAAGAATGACCGCAAAGCTTGCAAGTTCACGAGCTAGATTTTTCACGAAAAGGAATTTTGCATCTACATAAACGATCATTGTATCCATCAATAGATGGTCGCAGGATAAAAGGGCCTTTAGTTGACTTACTGTTGCGTCAAGATGAATGAAACCTAGTCGGAGTTTAATCAAGCTATTGGTCAACATTTGATAATTTAAGGTGTCATTTATCTAGATGCCTGCTCAAAGTATGCGCCATAGGAAGATTCATTCTATCTAGCCGATATTCACATAATGCCCACTCAGCTGTAGGATAAGATAAAGTGAAAATGTGTACCTTGTAAGATACTCGGCAAATAGACTTGATAATAATTCACTTAAGTCTATCTTTTCAAAATTTGCATGTGAGATCTGTCCAATATACATTCAAAGCGTGTGTTAGTGAAGGGAGTAGCATTGTGTTAAAATATTCTAACCAAAATACAACTTTTTTAGTAAAGTGGACATAAACGTAGAAGGCATGAATTTATCCTCTATATGCTTCCCAAAACATCGACGAGAAGTGACGGTGACACCTAAATAACTATAGTGATTGCAAAATAGAATATTATTGTTTACATATGTTAGTCTATCTACTTTACGAAGGATTTAGTCTTTGGTGTATTTATGAAATGAATAGAACGTTTAAATTATTCCATTATTTTATAAATTCATTGTCAGGTAAACGATCCGATCAACGCTCGGTTCTAGCGAAATATAGACATACATGTGTGTGATGGTCCTTCTCCAAAATTCAAAATTTAAGCAAATTGATAAAGATCAGTTAAAATAAAATAATTTAATTTGCTTATCTTGATAATGAGCAAATTAATTAGCAAATTTTATGTGTTGTGATTATGCTACAGTATTTAGCGAAATATAAGAATAGATTAGTGTTCAATTTAATTTAATTCCAATTAGAAAATCGATCAACATTAGAAATTTTTAATAGTAAATTATTTTATATAAGTATTTTTATAAATACTTTTATAAAAGTATTTATATTGTTTCATTAATAGAAAGTATAATATATAATAATATATTTTACTTTCTATTAATGAAACAATATAAATACATTTATAAAAGTACAATACATTTCTTATCTATATATTTATATATAATCCTGTAAGATTATCAAATCAACAGATTTAATGACCAGCATTTAAATTATGGTATTCGAAGCAATTACTGTAATTTTAAATTGATTCCACTGTATAATCTTTATAATATGATAACATTTGGTTTATTTTTTTATCTTAATAAAAAAAACCAAAGGGATATATTTGTTGTAATTAAAAAAATTTAATTTAAAATTTTTAAACATTTAATGTGATAATATGAAAATAAAGAATATAATTATATTTCATAAATTTTTTAAACTAACGGTTTTATCATTAGGTTTGGTGCATATTCGCTTAATGTGAATTTAAAGCAGCAATTAATTAAGCCGACTTGAATCACAAATAGCTAAAAGCGATAATCTAATGGAGTATATGAACGAATATATATAATCTGAACGAGTGTTCCATATAAAACAGAGTTAAAATTAGCATTTATAATCAACACAAATTTTACAAATAAATTTCACGATTGCGCGGTATAAAAGTTATAAAATACATAAATACCGTTTTGCAGTTGACCATCAACCTCAAGTGTGACCTTCTTCCTGATATTATTAAGCACAAGAACTTGATGACTTTCCGCTATACCAAGTTCCCATGGCATTCCTGCATTTTTGATTCCAGTGCGATTACTACCACCGGTGCCACCTCCGTGTCCAGAAATGGTTACGTGCTTAACGCCCGTCTTAAGTTAACATTAGACAAAAGTTGCGACTGCTTATACATTTAAGTTTTAATATTTTATTATACTATAAGAAGAATTAGTACCTTAACTGCACCGGTTGCTACAACTCCAACGCCAACGGATGAAACAAGTTTTAAACTTATTATGCAAGTCGGATTTGCGCTGCGAAGGTCATACACTAACTAAAAGAATTTTATTAAATTTACACATTACAAATGGTTGTAAAATATTTGATGTTTAGTTGGAAATTTAATTTTAATTTTAACAATTACTTGATATTAAGAGCATGACATTTTAGTTTTGTTAAAATCATTAATTGAAAGGAATTATGATGTATAATTATATAATAATTTATCATATATTATACTAATTTATATCATACTAATTTTTAAATTATATTTAATTAGCGGAGAGAGTAAAGTTATTATTTTTATTAAAAGTCAAATTTTCGATGGCTAACTGTAAAACATCCGCAGTACAAAATTATTAGAAAAATACTAAACGAAATCAAAATATATAGTTAGTTCACGAAGCAGCAATTAGTTCACGACGCGATATGCTGCGCCGTGCGGATGATAAATAATATAATGTTACTAATTAAAATTATATTAAATTATTATTATTTAATATATAATATATTATATTAATATTTTATTTAAAATATTATTTTGTTTATTCTAAATATAGTGGAATAATAAATCTTTTTAAATCTTGAAATCGTTTAATTCAGAAAAATATTTTAGAGTTAATTACATGATTCTGTTATTTCATAAAACTCAAAACGACGAAGCGTTAAACTCATTTTTTATAAGATACAAATTGAACAATAAATGACGGATATTTTTAGCAATATTTTTAGCTTAAGTTAGAGAATAGCCGCCGTGATAAATTAGATTTAATAAACGTTGTGATATCTTTCAATTGGCAAATAGTTTTATATATAATATAAATATTTAAATATATAATAATTAAATATTTTAAAACATTATAAATATAATGATAAGTGTCTACATTTTGGCTAATAATTTATCACTTACCAGTTAAACCAAAACGTGAAAAAGAGTATAAACATATGATATATAGCAGCGGTTGATATGTTTAAATTAAATAAAAAATACATTTGATTCGTTGTTAATACTAATTCAAAAAATATATCAAATTGATCTTTTGTTGATTTGCATATTGACAATTTATCATTTAAAGAAATATATTGAAATTTAATTATTCTTTAATGCACATGTTTTTCTAACAGTTATGCCAATTAAATATTTTTAGTAGACAAATATTCTACTAAAAATAGTAGAAATGTTTTCGATTTCTACTAATCGTTTTAGCATTTCGTCATCATTTTGACTTATCAGGTACTAGTTACCGTTTTTTTTTCGATTCTTTCGCGGCTTCCAAACTGATGATAAACTACTTCCCATGGAATCCTCTTGACTCTCATAAACAATTTTATATTTTGATTTTATTGCAAATAATTATGTTATAATTTTCTAATTAATTGAATTGCTGATTCAACTAATTAAATTGTCAAATTAATAAAACATAGTCTGAGTCTATTATAAGTCTATTAAGTTATAAATTATACTAATTTATATCAATTTATATTAACTGATGTTGTATTTATATCAAGAATATTGAAAATTAAAAAGAATATTATAAATTCAATGTTCCCTCATTTTAAATTATATTTAATTAGTGGAGATAAATTTGTTATTAGCTACATTTATGGGCGGAAAGAGTGGAATTATTATTTTTATTAAAAGCAAAATTTTCGATAGCTAACTGCCATCATCCTCAGAACAAAATTATATTTCAACATTATAACGTTTATTATTACGCAATAATATATTTTTATTTTTATAATAAAAAAAATTAAATAAAAAACAATTGCCTCAAATAAAATAATAAATTTAACAAACAAATTAAAAAATATTAGTCATAAGATCAATATCCGGTTTATTATTATGCTTAATATATTTTTATTTTTAATCATAAAATATGCTTCCTGTATTATTCGTTCTAACATATCGTTTTTCAAGGAAATTATTACACTATTCTCAAAAGATATTCTATGATTATTATTTAAGGACTAGTCTCTAACAGCGCCGAATGCTGTTCCTTTTTTAACAGAATATTTATGTTGGTTAATACATTTAGCCGAACCTTGCCCTGTTTGTCTTATATATCTTAGTTATAAGATCAATATCCGGTTTATAATTATAATTAAATGTTTTGTTTGTTAAATTTATTATTTTATGTAATGCAATTGATAAGTTTTGTTTAAATATTCTATGTTTTATGTTGATTTATTTTTCTTTATTTTAATTCAAATTTTATTGTGATCTTAATTGATCTTATTTGTTTCATTTTGTACATAGTGAATTTTCAACTAGATGCACATCTAGTTGTTTGATCTACTGCGTTGTGGTAAGATTCTGGATAGGATTTTTAACGCTTTAATTTGCTGCGTTGTAAACTATATATTTTAATTTCGTTGTACATTTTTTATAATTTGGTCCTGAGGATGATAGCAATTAGATATCAAAAATTTGACTTTTAGTAAATATAATAATTTCACTCTCTCCGCTAATTAAATATTATTCAGAATAAGATCATAATATGTTAAACATCGCTTAGTAACGATGTTGCTTGTCGATTTAATTTATCGATCTAAAAACAAGATGCACTTAGGATAAACATGAACAGTCGATAAATTGCTTAATTTTATACCTGTATGGAATTAAAAACAATTCTTTTTAAGTATATCTGTAAGTCAAGACTAATTTTAAAGGTCATAAGATTTACGATTTTATAATTTTATGATAATAACAGTAAACTAAAAAAATCTTTTCACGGTAACATAAGATAGCAACATTAGTTTATTGAACCAATGTAGCTTTCTGATGGTAATTATTAAATATTAAAGTACGAAACCTGAGATAGATCTTCAACGCTGTAAACGTCGTGATGTGGAGCAGGACTTCGATCGCCAGTTAACGGCATTGATCGTCGAGTTTCAGCAACAACTTTATCCATTTTATACCAAGGTAGCTCTCCGCCTTCACCAGGCTTTGATCCTTGACCTATCTTGATTTGAAGCTCTTTCGCATTTACTATGTATTTAAGATCAACCCCAAATCTTCCAGATGCAATCTTCGGAAAATAATAATAAAGTCAAAGATATGATACTAAATTAAAACTAGAACAAGTTTTGAGGCACAACAAAATATATTAATCTATTAAATAAATAAAATTTTGATATTTTAATTAATGAAATAATTAAGAAACTGTTTTATTGTTTTTAAGAAATCGTTATAAACAATAATCGTACACAAACTTCAGTGATAAACAAAACGGTATGTGCTTGGCAGAACGGCATTCATTAAAATTCTGTAGATCTGGATATCCTCAAACCTAAGGAGCATATATTCATTTTTAAACAAGACTTCATCATTGCTGTTAAAAATGAAAACGACAAAATTGTAAAAGTGAATTTTTATTCATGAACCAAAATCAATTAGCATTTGTGATCAAGAGCATTGAATTTATATTTTTTCAATTTTTAGAAAAATATTTTTAAGAAAAAATTAAATTTATAAATCAAGACTAAAAAAACATAATAAATGATAAAACATCATTTTCCTTTGATCTGTTATCAAAAGTTCTTGATCCTGTTAATAACAACGATCATAATATTGATATACTCACTAATAAGCTCATTAATGTTTATTCACGCAATCATTCTTCTATATTGAAATTTTTTAATTTCGATAAACTGATTTTGTCCAAAAATCAGGATATTAAAAAATATATCAGGATATTAAAAAATATATCAGGATATATTTTTTATATCAGGAAATATACGCAATCAGGATGTTTAACTTGATTGCAGATGTGAGCTGAAATTCTTTTGATTGTGGCACGAGCTTACCCTCACAGGTATAGCTCAAATTATTGATACAGCAGGACGCTACTAATCAGTCTGGATGGGTCTCATCAGCCGCTGACCCATCCCTACAATTCACTTTTCGACACTTATCTGCTTACTCCGTACACTGCTTCTGATCGGATTTGAACTTAAAACGTCTGTATCGCGAATCAACGTTACATACACTAGCTGGCTGCTCCAGTGATGTAGATATACATTTCTGTATATTACTTTTGATAGGGGATCACATTCTAACGGTCCATTAAAAACTTACACTGTGTGTGATCCGCTAGCCGAATCAATGTTTTTCATGATTAATACTATATTTAATATTAATTAATATAAATATTAACCTGACGATATATTAATATGACGAGATATATAAACATATCTCGTCATAGCCGTCACAGCGAGGTGAACGGAATTATTTGCATGGCTATAGTGACAGCCGGTTTCTCAAGTCGGTTGGAACCGAGCGGTATTTGTTAAAATAATGAAAACCATCCCGACGAGTGCACGTTGGTTTCCTGGTCTGGAGGCGAGTAGCTAGTCTGGGATGCCACGTGTGTGAACACCTTGACCAAGAGTTACCAACACATGGTCACACAGCGCAGGCACTGCAGCAGTCTCAGCTGAAGTTAAAAAACGAAGGAAACATGCATGTCTCGACGAATGGACAAATGTTTTCGAACCAGTGGCAATAGAGTCCTTAGGTGCGATCGGCCCGTACACCACTAAATTTTTGGATGAACTTGACAGGCGATTAAATGGGAGTACCGACAAACGTCGATCGGCGTCGTTTCTATTTCAAAGACTAAGTGTGGCAGTTCAACGAGGCAACGCAGCATGTATCGAGGAGAGCATGCAAGATTGCGATTAATAAAGAAACTTTATTGATCTCCCTTAAAATGTTTCTTTTGTATTGATTTTATTACAATATTGCTACAAATATAAATATTTATATTTATAATAATATTTATAAATAAATAAAAATGTATTAATATTTAATTGGTTTAGACAAAACTGTGTAGAACAGTTTAAAAACCAAGAAATAAATAGTTTAAAATTTAGTTTCGGGTTGATCATTACGAATATAAAAACATCAAATTCATCCATAAATAATACCGTTTAGTTTTTAATAAAACTATACCTTTATTAGCAAAAGTTAAAATTAAACAGAAAGTTTACTGTTGATATTTAAAAGTCTGAGTATTCAATCGAGTATGTAGTCAGCATATAAATTTATTGTGTACAAGCGAGAAACATATCCCAAATGTATTTTCAATGCGATTTTATCATGCACATTTACGAAGAATAATTTAAATGTAAATTAGGAATACTTGCCTGCTTGATAGTTGCTTCTTCTCCACCGGCAGGAATTCCACCTTCTCCGCAGTTTGAAGAACATTTTAGAGTCTTCATTGCCCGAACTATGCTATTATATGCCTCAATTGAAACAGATCCAAAGCTTATGGCAGCTAAATAAAAATTCAAATAGCCTGTATTTTATTTATAGTGGCAAATGGGCGCCTATGCGCGCTTACAAGCCCACGAAAAAACAAATGTGAGAAACAAAATAAAATGTAAAATGAATTTGTTAATAAAATTGAAGGAAGTATACGACAAGGAATGCGGCAATACGTCGGTGGTAAACAAAACATGTTGAGTAGTTCGTTGAAGTGGTATGATAGAGTTGTGAGTTGGATAAGATGTTGAGAGAATGGATTTCTTGATATATTGTAGAGGTAAAGCCATAGTGCAGTAACTTAGACGATATTTGAAGAGTAGGATTGACGAGGAAGAACGGACGTAAGATGGCAAAGAATTCCAGGCAAGTGGAGCAGCGACGATAAAATAGCGGAGGCTTTTGTGTTGGTTGAGTACGGAGGGACGTGAAGTAGAGAATTACTTGATCGCAGAGCCAAGAAGCCATAGCTCGAATCATCAAGATAATCAAGGTGTAAGTAGGATGATAAGTAACGAAATAGAAGACGATAGGTAACAATACGCAAACAAAATTCAACACAAAGGTTAATTGTGGGTCAAGATAAGACGGAAAGATGATGGGATATATGGTCGAGGCGGTAAAGACGCAATAAGACACTAACAGCAGAGTTTATAATACGTTGAAGAGATAAAAGAGCAGAATTATGAGTTGGCAAGTAGGCTAAGGCAAAAGTCGCTTCTGGGAAACAGGGGAGACTATATAAGAACAAAACAAGATCGGAAGACGATCAACCTACGAATGCAATGGAGATCACGAAGAAATAAGAAACAAGAGTGAACTTTGTCATAGGCAAAGGGTTTGAAGAAAATAAATTTGTCAAAGTGAAAACCTATGAAAATCATATTGTCAACGATTGAAATAATGATATAATTAACAGATATAAAATATGTGGAGTTGTGTCGAGGTGATTAGGAATTATCCACATGATTTTAAACTTTTCATGATTAAGAGCTAGGCAAAGGGAGAAGTGATAGTTGGAGAGTATCATTAAAAGATATCAGTAAAAGACAATTTGTTGCGGAAGTTGCGAGATCGTGGATCCAAAGATAATGCGCGTGATAGTATATGAGGATTGTATCAGCATACCGCATCAGATGAAAGTTATAGTCAAGAGTTATAGCAGACAAGTCGCTAATGGAGGGAAGGAAAGATAATTATCGGATCAAACAAATTCCTCAAGTTTACGAGGTTTATGTTCACGTTGAATGTAACATCATTCTTTTTAGCGAATATTATTATTTTTATGTACCCATTCTCTGGTAGCCCAGTAATGGTACAAATATTTTAATACATTTTATTAAATAAAACAACTATATTTGTGAGAAAGGCGAAATATCGTTATAGTGTCATTGACGATCTATATTGTTTGTATGGATGGTCAAACAATGTTGTGGGCAATACTTCCTTGTCATAAAACATGTTTACTCACTCCCGATTTAACACAACATCATCAGGGACATAATCGAATAGGAATTATCTCAAATAGTTCTAGTCGAAATGACTACTGATCGATATCACTACTGATATCAATCGTCTGCAAGAAAACATCATTGTACCCGCATAATTATGTGAAAACACTCGTTCTTTTAAAGTGACCCCTGACCTTCGCAATTATGAGATCATAATTGCGAAGGTCAGTTAAAAAACGTTTTATTTATCAAATTCGTTTTCAATATTTTGGTAGGTACAAAAATCGTAGATCATTCAATAATTGCATAATATTTAATGCAATTAATATATTATTTACCTCCGATGTTTGTCGAAACTTTCAAATACTAAAATAAATACCTGCCGCAAACCTCTTTAAAATACATGCTTTGCTTTCGACTTCGTTAAGGCTGATAGGGTTATTGCTGTATACAAAGTCCAGTTGACCGGAAAGTGTACAGTGCTTAGTCAGTTCATTGTGCAAACAAGAAAACTTTCGATATACTTCAAGGTTATTCGTGTGGATTGCTCTCTGAAAAATTTATATGTACTAATTTTCCCAAAAATAAAAGTACATTGGCTACTTTTGACCAATAAGATAGTATCAATGATAATTTATAATCTAAAACACAAAATGGAACGGTGACTGTGTAACATAAAAATTAAATTCATTAGTCGATTTCATGCTATCTTCGTGTGGTTCTTTCAATCCTATCAGAACTGAACACTACAATCAGCGTGGGTGGATCTCATCAGCAGTGAGCTCACGCCTACATTTCGTGTTTCTATCCGTTTACAGTTTCTGCTGTACTCCTTGTCGTCGAAATGCTAGTTTATTATTCATTCCTATACGAATTGTTCACCGGACAGTAAACCGTAAGATGTCGTTTTACTATTGTGAATATTCATTGCTCTTACACGATCCGTATTACTTCATTGGTCGATTTTATATTATCCTCGTATGGTTCTTTCAATCCTGTCAACATCACTGTACACTACAATCAGCGTGGGTGGATCTCATCAGCAGTGAGCTCACGCCTACATTTCGTGTTTCGGTCCTGTTAATGACTCTGCTGAATGAAACCTAACAATAAAGTAATACGGCTCGTGTAAGCAATGAATATTCACAATAGAAATAATCATTAAAATAGAGTCGGGCAGAAAATAAAAACGTATAATTTTGCTTCAGATTTTTTTCTAAAGAAGTTTTTAAAAAATAAAGACGACCTTTGTTAATAGAGAAATAAAACTAATTTAAAAACAAAAAGGTTAGATTTCATTTATAATAATTGTGTCCTTAATTTGAAACCATCATATTTGAATTATTAAATATAATATATGTTCTTCAAATATGAGATATTAAAAGTATCTAAATTAATTTCATATATTTTATATCTATAAAAATCTATTAGTTTCATTAATAGAAATGAAAATTGTTACGCAATTTTTTACAACCAAAGACAAAATTTCAAAGTTATAATCTTCACGTTTAAATGATAACTTCAGAGGCAATAACAAACTTATTATCACAAAACGGTACCTAGATTCAAAAATATACCTATTTGGTAAATCTATTTCTGCTTTAAAATAGCAGAAAAAAGTAAGCAAAATATTATTTACAGATTAATGATTTACAGACTTGATATAAAATTACACATTGTATATATTTAACTTATTTAAATATATATTGTATTTAACCTGGTTAAATGCATTTGATTTACGATTCGCAATTGCTAACATGTTATCCTAATAATTAAAAGAATCAAATAAACTACGAGTTTATTAAAAACCGTTTGTATAAAAAGTAAAATTTAAGCTTTTTTTGTTAGAATGTCAACTATAACAATGCCATGTTAAAAGTCGGCGTTGTATGGATAAACGAACACTTAGTGGCCTAGGGCATGTAACGCCAATGATGTAGGTATTTCTTAGATGCTTAAATAAAAGTATAAAATTATAAATTAGATAAAGTTCTATTATCTTTTGTTGACGAGCCAGAATATCAACTTTTAGAGTAGTAAGAGAAAAAAGAAAATGTCACTGTAATAACTGACATAATATGAGTCAAATCTAATGAAATAATATTATTTAAAGAATTATTTTTGTCTGGATTAATCATGGAATATATAACGGAAATACATGTAATAAAGTGAATTATATATCAGAGGATTAGTCATCTCGGTGCGTTTTATATATAAGGAGGCATAAACACCAGGCTGCATTCTATATATCCTCATCAGACCAAGAAATAGAACCGAATTATTCTCGCAATATTCAAAGTCGCTACGTATGCCCAGTCATCCTATGTGTGACGACAAACTTCAACAAAGGTATACGCGTTTCGCTCTAAGGGAGCTCATCAGTACCGTGACTTTAATAATCATCCAAAGGAACCTTAACACACGCTTAAACAGTGTTTTAAGCTCGAAAAACAGAACTACCCTTAATCTGAATCATCAGAGGAAATTTAGCATAAGCTCTACGCATGGCAGTGCGTATTGCAGTTTAACCATACATCAGGCACTAAATTCCTCGATATTATTAATAACACCAAGGAATTAATACCGCTTATCCGACGAATACAAGAGCGTATACCGGATGCACTCAAAACTGGTATGTGTATAACGCAAACTTTGTGGGCACCACGGAAACCTCAGACAGGTATTTTTAACATGCACCATGTTAATGAAGGGTTATTGAAATGCCATTTAATGAATAATAATATAATGAATTATAATCATATAATGAATTCATTGTTATTTAATGTTCATTATTTAAATTAAATAAAAAATATATCTTATTTTGTAGTGAAATCGACATGATTTAGTTGGTGATTTTTTCATGATTTAGTCAATTTAATTTATTGCATCAGGCACTAAATTCCTTTTAATAGAAATGCTGTTTTACAGAGACACTGTCAAGTGTACAAATATATAAAATATAATTTGTTCTTACACCTGCCCTGGAACACTCAATGGTGTACACGTAAATAAATCATTATGTTTTCCTCATTATGAGGCATAAACACCAGGCAGCATTCTATATATCTTCATCAGACCAAGAAATAGAACTGAATTATTCATGCAATATTCAAAGTCGCTAGGTATGCCCAGTCATCCTATGTGTGACGACAAGCTTCAACAACCGTAGACGCGTTTCGCTCTTACGGAACTCATCAGTACCGCGACTTCAATAATCATCCATAGGCACCTTAACACACGCTTAAACAGTGTTTTAAGCTCGAAAAACAGAACTACCCTTAATCTGAATCATCAGAGGAAATTTAGCATAAGCTCTACGCATGGCAGTGCGTATTGCAGTTTAACCATACATCAGGCACTATATTCATTTTAATAGAAATGCTGTTTTACAGGGATAGTTTAAAGTGTACAATAGTATAAAATATAATTGGATCTTACACCTGCCCTGGAACCCCCAATAATATACTTATAAATAAATCACTACCTTGGGACAGTAATTACACATGCCTTGGGAAACCAAATGGTGTACTCGTAAATAAATCATTATGTTTTCGTCACAAGGAGGCATAAACACCTGGTAGCATTCTATATAACCTCTTCAGCATTTCTATTAAAAGGAATTAAGTGCCTGATGCATGGTTAAACTGCAATAGTCACTGCCATGCACAGAGCTTATGCTAAATTTCCTCTGATGATTCAAATTAATAGTAGTTCTGTTTTTCGAGTTTTAAACACTGTTCGATCGTGTGTTAAGGTTCCTATGGATGATTATTAAAGTCACGGTACTGATGAGCTCCCTTAGAGCGAAATGCGTATACCGTTGTTGAAGTTTGTCGTCACACAAAGGATGACTGGGCATACGTAGCGACTTTGAATATTGAGAGAATAATTCGGTTCTATTTCTTGATCTGATGAGGATATAATTATAATTTAATTATTTATGTTATAATTTGTAATTAGTAAATAAATCACTATGTTTTCCCCACAAGGCGTCATAAACACCTGGTGTTTATGCCTCCTTGTGGGGAAATCATAGTGATATATATATATATATATATATATATATATATATATATATATATATATATATATATATATATATATATACATATATATAATAGTATATATATATCGGGAAAATACAAACCAGGCAACAAGCAAGAATTTATTAATTGATTCAAAACGTTTCGGCTTTCGCCTTCTTCAATTGAACAATTTTGCCAGTAACAAAATCTTGCTTGTTGCCTGGTTTGTATTTTCCCGAAATATTTTCGACAAATATATATGCAGCGTCAATAACTGTTGACCCCAGGCTGTGGTGCTTATAATCATCAGAATTATAAATAGATATTTATTTATATATTTTCATATATAATTTTTGTATCATAGAATGTGAAAACGCACTATCTATGAGCAAGCCATTATGCTTTTTAAAGTGTAAACTTACGCTTAGTAAATCAATCGATTGTGGACTGTATAAGTGGTATTCTCCACCTGCACGCCAATCAATAAATCCGTAGTTTTGAGCAAATTTTATATCGCAAACTCGATCGCTGTAGGCAACAACATGACGTTGATGCACCTTAAGAAAATTTCGTTAGAAATAAAAAGTTATCAAAATTTGAACAGCCTAAATAAAGGGAATAACTACTTATTTATATATTAATAAAGATAAGATGATAAATTTTACAAACGAATTTTTTAATTTTAATAAATTACACTTAAATATATTCATTGTGTTATAGTAATATAAATAGTAACAATTATTATACTATAATCATTGTTATATAATATTTAATATACTTTTTAATTAAAGCATATTTATTTGACATTGCTAAGAAACATATTGATCAAGCAGAATAGAGAAGTAAGAATCTTAAATATGGCGAATAAATATGCTAAATACATCAGCAAATAATTTAAATTGACAATATTTGTAAAATAAAAATTTAATAAAATGAAATATTTATAATATTTGTCTGGCGATATTATAAAATCGATTAAGATCTCTAATTTAGAAACGCAATGTTGAATATCTCCGTCGACTAATAAACGATAAAGAATTTATTTATCGTTTGGTTCGATCCCAAGTTTCGATTTCTTTAATTTCACATAGCCATTACGTGCTGAATTTATTTAGCGTCGCCTATTTTGAAATATCTATTTGAACATTTTCACATCAACAAATTGTAGTTTGTAAAATATAACAATATATTCCAATACCATTACAATATATAACAAATATAGCAAATATAACACAATTATATATTATAACTTTGCAATATTTTTTAAACTATTGTTGTTCTAATTATCAGTTTTATCGGAATCTAAGTTGCAAGCTTTACCACATCAATCTCAAAATCTAAGTTATAATAAACCTAACATATCGTGGTTATCGTACCTTAGCAGAACTTATCAATACATTTAAGATTTGTAAACATTAAAATATAGTCGAGCACAAGATAAAAACGTATAATTTTGCTTCAGATAATTATTAGAAGGCAGTTTTTAAAAATCAGGACGACTTCTGTTATGCGTTAATAGAGAAATAAGACTAATTTAAAACAAGAATTAAGGTTATATATGAGATTAACAAAAAGAAAACCTACGATTTCTGCATAAAATTATATTTCATATAATATTACCATCATTTTCATTGTTTAATAAATGAGCCACATTTGGTCATTTTTATTAAAAATTAAAGAATACTGGTAAAATTTTATTATTTATTTTATACGTACTTCTGAGGCCAATATCTCGAATCCAACTCCGCCTATTCTGGATGTAGTTCCGGTAAAGCACATCTCAACTACTTCTTCAGCAAGTCCAACACATTCAAAGCACTGAGCACCTTTAAAGCTCTGTAAAGTAGATATTCCCATCTTGGCCATTATATGAAATAACCCATTTAGACAAGTAGCTCTGTATCTATCGAATAGCTGTTCATCAGATGCATCCATATGAAATACGCGCAATTTCTGATATTTGACAATTAACTGCATAACCATGTATGGACAAATAGCATCAGCACCGAATCCTAACAGAACAGCAAAATGATGGATGTCTCTTACTTCCCCTGATTCCACAAGCAGTGCAGTTTTCATACGAAGATGTTCATTAACCAAATGCTGATGGGCAGCTCCAACTGCAAGTAGAGCACTCAAATAATAGGAAATAATTGATAGCAAAATTACTACGATATCTTTAATTGGCAAATAAATTATATAATCTATCTATTAGAGGTTATTATATTTGTAAAAACTGTATTTTTACATATCCAAATTCACTATCTTTAACTCGAATTAGGGAAAATAATATTATTTTTTGATGTAATATGCATATCAATTTTGGATTATTTATTGATATACAGATTTAGGAACTCTGCTTAAAATAATAAACTTTCAATTTACAACAGAACAATTTAAAAACTGACCGGTTTTTAATAGTAGAGACATAACCGTCTTCATAGCACATATTCGTTATGATGTTGAAGATTTATAAATACATCAAACATCTAGTATATAATTTAACAAAATGGTGGCAATTAAAACCTGATGTCAAAATAGAGTTCATCGAATTAATTAATGGATCAAATGGAGTAAATCAGCCTTAAAGGGCGATAAGATATCAAGTAGTTCATGCAAAGTAAAGGTCAAAACGCTTTGGTTACTCATGGACAAGAGTTAACTCATATTTGGGCACTCACGGAAATTTATTCGTTTATGGTTGTACATTTTTTAAGAAATTGTAAATTACTTGAAAAATCTGCCAAATTGCATTTAATAAATGCTAAAATATTTGAACATTTTGTAAATTCGTAAAGTTCAAGTGTATACCTTTTATATACAATATTGAATTAAAATTTAGGAATTAGATTTAAACAATTAAATTAAGTGAAATTTAACCAATTAAACTAACGTTGTCAAGTTGCGAATGTTATATAATATTTATATAATTTATAAAATATTATATTTCTTATAAAAAATCAGTTTATTCCAAAAATTACAAAAAAAAATTGAGAGTTGCCGCCATAATCTTAAGAAAAATTACAAAATTATTATTAAATGATTATTATCCTAAAAATGATGACAGGGTCTATCGAAATATTGTAATTTTTAGAATGAATTAATTTCTCCTATAAATTTATATTTTTAATTTTATAAATTTTATTTTATCAAATCAGCAGTTAATTTGAACTAAGGATTGGAATATTTGATTATTCTGAAAAAATATGCCGTTTTTCATGCTAAACGTTAAAATTAGCTGATGGATAATCTGACAAGTGACGATTAGTAACAAAATCATTAGCAAGTAATAATTATATGCAAAAAAAGCGGTTGAATTTATTTTTAATTCTATAATACAATTTTGTTCATTAAATAAGAATCATTATATTTGTCCAGAAAAATGAATGCGCACTTAAAATTCTTATAATTTGGATATTTTATAAATTAAGATTTTTATAAAAATCTTAACATTTAAAAATGTAAATAAATTAATAAATCAAATAATTAATTGAACGACATATTCTCTTTTATGTAATATGATTATCTAGTATAATTCCTAAAGTTGGAACTTATTTCTCAGCCCATATTTTGTTCTCTGTGTTTTAAATTGAGTTTTACATTAATACAATGTAGTTATCGCATAAACTAGCTTATAAAGCTTTTGAAAACTCTGCAAATGCGTTCTGTATTGTTTTCTAGCAAAAAGTGATTTAGCAAATCTCAAAACTGTTCAGTAAATCGAAATTAGTCGATTCGTTTAAGCGTTCAATAACCAGATAAATTGTTAGTAGTTAAAATATAAATCTAACGGCTGAATGGAATTGTTAGCAAGATCAAGCACATTTTAACACTAAAATATTAGAAAATATTATAAAATATCAGATTAATTTACATTAAATATAATTCAAATAGACCGCTATGATCACGTAAAGAATATAAATTGCACAGTTTGTAAATTATTTAAGCAATCATTGAATTTAAACTCATATGGAGGCAATCAAGTTTACATTATAAATATAAAAATTAAAATTTGATTTTAGAATCAATAAGGCTGAACATATCTGTTTATGTGGTCGTAAATTTAAATAAATAACTAAAATAATATGATAAATATTATTTCTAAAAAGGTAAAATTAAAGTTATCAAAGTATATACCTTATTGGAACTAGGCTTGGTCCAACTGAGCGATCAGATAAAATGAGCATATTGAAATTAGATCGTACTGCTTTTGCGCAATCGTTAATCACCCTTTTTAATGTATTCTCTAAACCGGAAGTACCCACTTTCGAAGAATATGTAATGTTGATTACTTTCGACTAAAAACATAAATAAGATTGTAGACTTTTCATTTATAAGCTTCCATCGAATCAGAATGCTGTTTATTATTTTTACAAATTTAATAAATAAATTTGAATTCGAAAATATATAAATTTAAAATGTGATTAATAAAGTCAGATAAGATAAAAAAAAAACTTATCTTAATATGATTAATAAAGTCAGATAAGATAAAAAAACTTATCTTAATTACGGGTTAAACTATCTGCTCAAATTAATTATTTCAATCTAAACGTTGGATTAATTAATAGGTTATGTAATCAAATTAATTACTCAAATTAATTATTATAAGCAAATAAAACTATAGGTAAATCTTTAATAAAACCAATTAATTATGATAATAAAATTTATTAAATAAACTTTATACTCTGCTATCTTAGATCAAAATATCTTCTGGAAAGCTAAAACTAAAGTTTACATTAAAATTAGCGGTAAAACTATTAGCAAATTAAACAACAAAGCAGTAAAGCTTTAATATAACAATTGAATATAAAAATAAAATTAATTGCTTCAAGAAAATCTACAGATATTTACCCTTAGCTGTTTTGTACTAAGCAATTTAAGCACTTCCATGTCGTCTATTGTAAGAATAGGTGATGTTAACCAGAGGCGTTGGCACTGCTCTGGAGCTGGTTGTAGAAGATTGTGTTCAGGTCCAATCGGACATGCCTAGATACGTTGAAACAATTAGGTAGTACTTAGGAATTACTAGTAGTAATTATTATAATTTATCAAAATAAATAATAATTATTATTTATAATAATATTAATATTATTTATTATTATTTATTTAGTAATTCAAAATTACTTGATTTATTCAAATATTAAATAACGCATTCAAATATACCTAAATATGATGTATATTTAAATATTATATTTAATATTAATATTAATAATATTAATATATTATATTAATATTATTAATATAATATATTATTAATATAATATATTATTAATATTATTAATAATATTAATATTACTAGCAATCTTAGTATAATTTGCTTTTAGACAACGAAATTAAGAGTAGGACTATCGATGCAGAAAAAATTGCACAACTACACATATTTGAACTTTGTCAATTGGTAAAAATGGACATTTAAATGAGAGCTACAATCACTTTTGTCGAATATTACGCGCAGCCAGCATGGAAAAGCAATATATTCACAGCAATTTAAAAATATTTGATAGATATGAGATAGAGAAGCTGAAAAGGCGAATGCTTATGGTAAAACATCAGCTAAAGAACCAACCAATAAAAAGGAAAGTTTACTTGACTTTGAGAAACCAGTATGTGAGTAAACTGCAAAGAGCGATCAATAATAGGAGATATCAGAAGGAACAACGATGGCTACGTGATGCAGAAACACAACCATGGAAACTTTTACCATAAAGGAATGGAAGTATCACAAGCAACATTAATATGGACGTTTGGTATTCACATTATAGTGAAATGCTATATGATCACAAGGATACTGTGGTCGAGAACTACATGAGTATAGATTATGTTATCAGTGCATCTTATAATCGAGTAGACGAATTAAACATTGATTTTACCATGCTGGAGATATTCGGGGAGATTAGTCGAAATCCTAATCATAGGGCTGCGGGTGAAGACCTGGTTTGCAATGAGCAGCTGAAGGTGATAAATGCAAAAGTTAGTTATTACTTTACAGAAATGTTTAACGCAATATTAGAAAGCGGGATAATATTGGAAGTTTGGAGAAGTGTTCAAGTAAAAGTACTATATAAAGGAAAAGGTGATCCGCTTGATCCAGATTCCTATCGGGGTATTTCCTTTCTGAGTCACTCGTATAAGTTGTTCACAAGACTATTATCAGTTCGGTTAAACTCATATTTCGAGAGACATAGATCACTTCCAAACGAACAATTCGGTTTTTGCAGGGGAAGATCAACAAAAAGTGATATCAGAGAAATACGTGACATGGTAAGAAATAGTTCACGAGGTCAGTGTGGACCTACAATAGCAGTGTTTGTGGATTTCTCGAAGGCGTACGATGGAATTGACAGTGGATTATTGTTGATAAAGTTACAATTTCTGCACAAAGTAGAGGGAAGAGTTTTGAAAGTATTGAATAGCATTTTACTACCTAACCTGATAAGGATCGAAGACGGGAATCGATTGTCGATGCCGATAAGACAAACCAGAGGTCTGTAACAGGGAGACAAACTCATATTAGCAGACAAATCAATAAAAACCGCGCCATCATTCCTGTATTTAGGCGTGACGCTCACGTCAAGGTGGTCATTTTCGGAAAACCTAAATAACGTCAGATGCAAATTGGCAACGAGAATATCGTGTTTTTCGAATTTTAGAAAAATCTCTCTTAAGGGGGTCATGACTCTTTTTAGGATTATGCTTGAACCTATAATAACGTATGGATTACAAACAATTTGGAAATACCTGACTGTTCAAAATATAGAAACACTCGATAAAGCAAAATGGTCTTTTCTCAAACGATATTTAGGCTTATCGCAGAAATTTTTATCAAGACTTGTTGCTTTGTTTACGAAACAACAACCTACATCATGGATATCAAAAGAAAGATTCACGCTAGCGAATACATCGAATTATCAGGCATACACCCGCATATGGCGTGATAAAATAAAGGGAGTATCAGATGAATATTACGAGATGCCGGCAATGAAGCAATCTGACTAGAAAATTGCCAAACTTCTCGAAACGCCATCTTATAGCACGCATATCAACGACTGGACACCGTAGTAAGTTTTGTGAAAAAGGTGGGGTGCATGACAGGAGCTCAGCTTGTAGATGCAAGTTCTGTTTGAAGAGGTGTCAGGATCTTAATAACGTTTACCGGTGTACATATTTGGCAACTATAAGCTTGGAACAAATTGACAAATTAAGCTGAAGGAGGCGTAAAAGCCTTAAAATTTCAATTGATGTAAAATAAATCGCTCAGATTAATATTATTAATAATATAAAATTAATATTATAATATTAATAATTTA